>CAJHNH020002693.1:80134-98061 GCA_905116865.2 Candidula unifasciata | reverse complement strand
AAACCCCCCCGGGTGACTCAAAAGTGCAACCTTTTGATGAGGACCCCCCGGGGGCAGGTCTCAGAAACCCGGTTCAACTCATAGATTGGGTTATATTAGGATCCCCGGCAACAGCCAGGGTGGGGCTTTAAAACAACAACATCAAAATGGTGTCCGACATGAGAGAGCAGTAATTACATTCAGCTACTTTCGTTCTATGTCAGGCCCACAGTGTTAGACCTATGTTTTTATGGACCAGTCGGCATTCGATAGGTGATGTTGTCTACGTCAAACTAGCCACCTTTAGTCTCAAGGATATTACCTGATATTTATTTTATGCTGGGTCAACCGGCAAGCACAGATGAAGTTTGAAAATACGGATTTGAACCCTAGGCATTCGCCATCAAGTGAGCGTTTAGCCATAATGTCAGTGTGGCTCTGCTTTCGTAATATTGCTTCAAATAATCCATGGCGTAACCTGGTACTGAATCGAAGAAGAGAAAACCGACATAATATGATTAATTTAATAGTGTGAGAAGAGTCGCCAGGAAGTACACAATGTGTACAAAAAGAAACCCTAACTTACATTTTTAAGGATACACTGCTGAATTACAAAATCACCGACTCACCAATCCTGAGTGTATCCATACAGTGACCCATGGTTGCTAGTGTCACAACTCCAACTATAGTTGCTATCAAAGGCGTAGCAGATATAGATCGCCTTCTCCTACTGAATATGAGGGCTGCCATCATTCCAAAGTGCCAGATTGTAAACCCAAATGTGATCAGGCTAAATCTGTATTTCCCGTACGTTCTCCAGGTTTAAATCCTTTAGCTCTGAAAAATGCAGAAAACATTTTGTACGTAAGTAAGTTACAAGTACATAAGCAAGTAATTGGGTAACTAAATTTTAAAAGTACATAGGAATACAGTTAAGCCTTTGTGTACAAATTAGGAGAAAAAAGTAACTGATTAAAGTAATTTGATATTTCATTATCTGCGCTAATTAAATTAGTAGAGTGTGTAATTTACTAATTACTAAGAAATGTTGAGTTTATCAAGTATATAGTTTAGTAAGAAGTAAGAAAGTCCATAATTTTTGTAATTAAGTTAATAAAGTGTGCAATGTAGTAAGAAATGTAAGTAAAATGTGTAATGTAGTGAGAAATAAGTTCGCCCGTGTGTCACCGGGGCCCTCACGGGAAGCAAAGAATAGTGACACTGCACCCTACCAGGCATGTCGTAAGAGGCGACTAAGGGTAGGGCTGGGCTACCTCATCCTGTAAAAACCATAGCCCAAAAACCAACCAACCATGGATAAGTCAAAAAGAGAAGCAAATAAAATCTAGCCAACCAAGATGAGGGGAGGCTCTTCAAATAGAAGAAGTATGACACGGTGTGGAGAAAGCCGTAAGGAGTCCGGATCGTTGAAGTACCTCCTCTCAGCTAGGAAAACCTCCAGAATTGGCACCTGGAATGTTAGAACTCTCTATGATATAGGGAGAACAATGGAAGTAGCAAAGGAAACGAAACATTATAGAATTAGTATTTTAGGGTTATGTGAAACTAGATGGACTGGGACAGGGAAAAGTATTCTCAATTCAGGAGAAACTATTTTGTTCTCAGGACACACAGAGGAAAATTCGCCGCACAGTGAAGGAGTGGCCCTGATGCTATCAAAAGAAGTAGACAGGGCACTAATAGAATGGGAAGCTGTGAGTCCCAGAATAATAAGAGCATCTTTTAGAACAGTAAAACAGAAGGTGAACATGTCGGTAATACTGTGTTATGCACCAACAAATGATAAAGATGCATCTGTTAAGGAAGAATTTTAGATGCAGCTTCAAAATATTATAAATAACGAAAGAAAAGGCAACTTAAAAATTTTGATGGTGACTTGAATGCTAAGATAGGATCAGACAACACAGGTTATGAGGAAATTATGGGGAGACATGGTCTAGGAGTAATGAATGAAAATGGAGAATTGTTCACAAATGTTTGTGCAGGTAACCAGTATGTTATTTGTGGAAGTATTTTTCCCCATAAAAGAATACACAAGGCAACATGGGAATCACCAGACCATAAGACAACTAATCAAATTGACCACATATGTATTAACTAATAGTTTAGATCATTCCTTTACGATGTTAGGGCTTTCAGAGGTGCCGATGTATTTACTGACCATTTCCTGGTGATAAGTAAAATCAAGTAGAAACTAAACAGATATATAACATCTTATAATCATAGAAACCAATATAATGTAGGCTTTCTCAGAGATAAAGAAATTAAGGAACAGTTCTCAGTTACGGTCTCTAATAAGTACCAGGTGTTGCAGCAGTTAGCTGAAGATGTCAACACAGAAGTCTGATAGGATCAGATCAAAGGAATCTAAAATGAAGCTTGCGTAGAAGTTCTTGGCAAGAAAGAAAGGATAACACCAGAAACCATTAAACTGATTGAAGATAAGAAAAGTAAAAAGGCAGAATTAAACAATAGCAAAACTAGAGCTGCTAAAGCAAGAGCTCAGGAGAATTACACAGAAGCCAACAAGGAAGTTAGGAGGCATATAAGTGCAGATAAAGTGAAATATCTAAATGATCTAGCACAAGAAGCGGAGACAGCAGCAGCAAAAGAAAACCTCAGAGAACTTTACAGTAACACAAGAAAATTAGTAGTTAAATATAGTCAGCCAACTGGATCAATCAAAAATAGACAAGGAAAGGTACTTACTAACACTAAAGATCAAATGGACAGATGGGTTGAATATTTTGAAATGCTTCTAAATAGACCAGACATAGAGGTTCCCACAGATATCCAGCCTTTAGAAATGGAACTGGATATCAACTGTGAAATACCATCCAAAGATGAAATTAGAAAAGCTATAAATCTTCTTAAGGGAGGAAAGGCGTCAGGCCCAGATGGTATCCCAGCTGAAGCCATCAGGACCAACATAAACACATCAACAGAATTGCTACATAGATTATTCAGTAAAGTCTGGGAGACCGAAGAAATACCAGCAGACTGGAGAGAAGGATATCTTGTGGAACTGCCCAAAAAAGGTGATCTACAGGAGTGTGAAAACTATAGAGGAATTATGTTGCTGTCAGTTCCTGGAAAAATATTAAGTAGAATTATTTTGGAAAGATTAAAAGATGCTATTGATAAAATGCTAAGAGATGAGCAGGCAGGTTTTCGGTCAAACAGATCCTGTACTGATCAGATAGCCACATTACGTATTATAAAAGAGCAAAGCATTGAACTGAACTCACCACTTTACATTGGGTTTATAGACTATAAAAAAGCATTTGACAGCATTGATAGGGAATCTCTCTGGAAATTGATGGGGCACTATGGAATCCCACAGAAAATTATCAACTTAGTAAAAGCAACATATAAAGACATGAAATGTCGAGTTTTTTATGAGGAAAAGCTATCAGATGCATTTGAAATAAAAACAGGTATGCGACAGGGGTGTCTTTTGTCGCCTCTCTTATTTTTACTGGCCATAGACTGGACTATGAAAACAGTAACTGCTAACACCATGAATGGAATTCAGTGGACCCCTACAAAACAGCTTGATGATATGGACTTCGCTGATGATATTGCTCTTCTGTCCCATTTACGGAATCAGATACAAGATAAATTAAATATACTTAATGCGAGATCACAGCAGCTTGGTCTGACAATCCATAAAGGAAAGACAAAGATAATGAGAATAAATCAGGCAAATAGTAATGTGGTTTCTCTTAATGGCACCCCACTCCAAGACGTGGAGTCGTACACCTATTTAGGCAGTAATGTAGATAAAGATGGAGGAACTGATAGAGATATTAAAATAAGAATACCAAAGGCAAGAGGGGCTTTCATAGCACTGGGGAATTTGTGGTCAAAAGAAATTAAAAGAAATACTGAACTAAAAATTTTTAATTCTAATGTCAAATCAGTACTATTGTATGGGGCGAAAACATGGAGAACAACCAAGGCAATTACAAATAAATTACAGACATTCATTAACTGGTGCCTGCGCAGAATAGAGGGAATAAAATGGTATGATAGAATAACTAATGTAGAATTTTGGGAGAGAACTAAACAGGCTCCAGTGGACCAGGAGGTGAGGAAAAGACGCTGGCGTTGGGTAGGGCACACACTGAAAAAACAGGAGAACAGCATAACTAGAATGTCTTTGCATTGGAACCCACAGGGGCATAGGAATAAAGGAAGGCAAAAAAAAACACATGGAGAAGAGAGCTGCAGAATGAGGTTAGAAAGATTGGGAGGACATGGGGAGAGTTCCATGCAATGGCGAAGGATAGAACGACTTGGCGTGAGTTGGTTGAGGGCCTATGCTCCATTGGGGATAGTAAGGCAGAAGAAGAAGAAGTGAGAAATAAGTTAGTAAAGAATGTAATGAAGTAAGAAATGTAAATTAGTAAAGTCTGTAATTTACTGAGAAATGTAAGTTAGTAAAGTCTGCAATTTACTAAGAAATGTTAATTAGTAAAGTATGTAATTTATTAAGAAATGTAAATTAAATTAGTAAAGCGTGCAATTTACTAATTACTAAGAAATGTTAGTTTTTTAAGTAAATAATTTAGAAAAGTGTTTAATATGGTAAGAAATATAAATTAGTAAAGTGTGCAAAGTAATAAGAAATGTAAGTTTGTAAAATGTGTAAATTTAGTAAGAAATTTAAATTAGTAAAGTGTGTAATGTAGTAGGAAATGTAAATTAGTAAAGTGTGAATTGTTTTCGGTTAGTAAAGTGTGTAATTTACTAAGAGATGTATGTTAGGAAAGTATGTAATGTAATAAAAAATATTAGGTTATTAAAGTGCGTAATTTAGCAAGAAATGTAATTTAGTAACATGTGTAATTTGGCGAGAAATGTAAGTTAGTAAAGTGTGTAGTTTACTGAAAAATGTAAGTTGGTAAAGTGTGTAATTTAGTAAGAAATTTAGGTTAATAACATATGTAATTTAGTAAGAATGTAAAGTATGCAATTTAGTAACACCAGTAAGTTAGTTATGTATGTAATTTGTTTTAAAATTTTCAAATTAGTAAAGTATGTCATTTATTGAGAAATCCAAGTTAGTTAAGTATGTAATTTAGTAAGAAATGTAAATTAGTAACGTATGTAATTTAGAAGTAAAACAATTAAGAAAAGTAAATCGGTTGCCAAAACATGGCAGTATGTTTTTTGAGTGAGTAAAGAACATGAAAGTAAAGAAAGTAAAAAATGTAACTAAAGTAAGTATGCAAGCAAGTTAGTAAAGTTTGTAAGTATTTACGTAAAGCAAGTAAGTAAAATAAGTATAATTAGTAAAGTTGGTTAATTAGCAACTTAGATACCAGAGAGTCCGAAATCAGTAAAATTAGCTAGTAAAATAATCACTTTAGTAAAGTATTTAAGTAATTGAGTTAGTAAAGTAAGTCTTCTTCTTCTTTTGCCTCACAAACCCCTCGCCTCCTCCCCTGCCCCGTGCTCCAGTGGGGCATAGGTCATGAACCTTTGTGTTGGTGAGTACCTCTCCTTGGCTATTTGTTTTTATTGATCCAATAGGCTGACTATATTTACCAGTAGTAGTCTATGTGGTATTTGATTAGACTAGACATTGAAAAATGGACCCTGGACACTGGACCCCTGTCGCCACCACCCTGCTTCAGATTTCGTTCGCTCCGATCCACTTTTCCCTGGACGGGGACGGGAAGATAGGTGTTTGAAAAATTTTTGGGAAATAAATCCCAATGGCGATGTACTTTACAAACAAACAAAACCCCTTGCCTCCCAGGTCGAATGGGTACCAGGCAAAAGTCCTGGGAAATAAAGTCGGCCGGGGGATGTTGACCACATCACCCACCAATTGGTCTATCAAATATGGGTCTAGCCCTATATGCCCAATACTTCTGAACGCGTGGGAAATGGTTCTTTACTTTACCTAGATTCAGTCCAGGTCCACGTACATATATTTAATTATACAGTGTCATTAAAATAGATTCAGTTTAAATCAGTGTGTACCGAAACCTTTCTTAGTCGCAGCGCCTTTTTTTTCAATTAAATTTTTCCGCGGCGCCCTAACCTAAGTAAAAGTATTACTATTCCTATTTAATTGCTTAAAAAAACTCTCGTGTATCTTCAAATATTTCGCAGCGCCCGTGTGAAAAGTTCGCGGCTCCCCTGGGCGCCGAGGCACACAGTTTGGGAATCACTGGTTTAAACTATTCATTTATGTAAATTCACATATGTAGGTTCAATTACACAAATTCAGTGAAACACGGTCACCCGAGAAAATGAGCAGGTGTTTGGATGCTTTGCTTGGGGAATAAGACATCAACAAATCATCACGTTCAACCAGCATCGCTTAAGGGGAACTTTAGATTATAATTGTGGCTAGGGTATATGTGCTATATAAAATGGCTTATCACTGCAAGTAGCAATGAAAAGGACTCCTGCAGTGCTGATACGATCAAAGGAAACGAGCCTAAATACTGTCCCGACCCGCGATGAAATCGTCTACCGGCGAGCTAATAGGCGACCCGGTCACCGGACGGGCCAAATGAGCAACTGATTTGCATGTATCACTGTACTGTACTTGCCCCAAAAATTTCGAAATACATTATGTAAAGTAAAGTAAGGTAAAGGGCCTTTTTCTGCGCTTTTCAAACGTACTGGGTATATGGGGCTAAACCTATATTTTATAGAACATCGTCACATGATGGGTGATGTCGTCAGCATCACGTCGGCCACCTTCACTTCCCGGACTGCACCTGGTTCCGACTCAAAGCTGGGTCGACCTGGGTACCAGGGTCATTTTTTGAAAACAGTCCGGCACCACCAGAAAGCGAACCCATGACCTTCCAATCCACAGGCCAGCGTCTAGCCGCTAAAGGAATACATTGCTATCCCCCCCCCCCCCAAAAAAAGTATTCGTGTTTTGCTATGGAGCGCAGTCTACTACTTACGTGATGTCAGCGGTTTACGCAGAGAAGTAGTCTTTGAGCACTGCCGGGGGATAATTGCTCATCTGTGTGATGAACTGAACTGACTTTCTACCCCACCAAGACATCACACAAGCGATAAACACCCGATGACACAAAGTGCCACCATGCGGATGAGGATCGCCGTGGAGAGGTCCCAGAAACCGCGTTCAGACATTTGGCCATATGTATGGCCTGCCTATATTGCGGCCCCTGGCAAAAGCCAGAGTAGGGCTTCAAATGACAAAAAATTTCGTCCTAAAAAGGACGAAATTGGAAATAATCTGTGTGATGTGTAGCGTTAAATATTTGATGGTCGAACACGTGGCAAATATCCCAGAAATTATGACTGTACGTGATCAAATTACCACGTGTTACTTCTGCCAGCTATAACCATTTCGAGAAGTTCAAGATAATACGTGTATGTTTCTGTGTATATTTTCTGTAGGGCGCCTAAATAACGCTATATATAACTCGACTTGCCAAAAGAGAACAACTCACGAAGTCGGGCTTAGAAAAAGAGTGACTTCCCTTGCCAATTATCCCTCGTAGAGTCGAAGGTCCTGTCGCCTGTTGCGGGGATGTCTTGTTTAGTGAGCGTCCAGCAACACAGCATATTTTACTAGTATAAGAAAAGTTTTAATTCTTGAGCCTCAACTTCATTACACAGGCTTTGTATGCCTCATGACTTGATCTTGCTCCCCTGAGCAGCTAGCCGCCTCCCGAGAGCACACACCCCGCAGCTTGAGGACGATTTCCGGGGATCTCCTCAAATTTCCCCGTCGCAAACTGAACGCCGCAAATCGTTAGACGAACCCACGATCTTTAGAGTGGGAGGCAAACTATTCAACCACTTAGCTCCATCAGTTAAAACAGCAAACTTAATGTCGTTTATTTTGTTCGTTTTTATTAATATTATTATAACTATTATTATTATGAAAAGCTGACCAGTTCAATTTTTCATTTTAAAAGTTTTTTTCCCGTGTGGGTTCTGTGGCGCCATTGTAGGTATAATTAGAACTGACCGACTGTCTACCCAAATTCATGTCGTAAGAGTCAACCAATTGGGATCTTCCTTCGAAGCTGTAGTACATCTGCCTGAGAGACGAGGCACTCACTGTCTGCATACAAATGAGCCAGACCTGTCAAATGGATGTGCACGCAACACGCAGGTTCTGAAACAGGGCTAGAATCCAGAAGTGGACAAACAACGAGCACGTTTCCCCGGAATTTACAGCCGGTGAACGCGAAGAAGAAAAAGAAGTATATAATAATTTTTTTGTTCTGCTAATTGAGCTCATTTTACACACCACTGACGTATTGCGTTTGTCTCCAGTTACAGCGGTAATTATCAGATCTGTTGTTTCCAAGAAAAAAAAAATTGTCCACCCCTGACTTAAATGCTAGTCATGCTGCTTTTTCCTTGCCATGCAGCACGCAAAGAAACTTCTTTTCGTGAAGAAGTTTTCGAATTTGCGGACAAACAAATACTCTGTCTCTTATTTTAGCTTCACTCAGTCTTTTAAATTTTCTGATGAGATATTGGAAAGCATCATCTCTTTTCTCTATGGCCTTGACAACGGTTTTCTTGAGACCTAGCCTAATGTGCAAGAGGATTGAGGGGGTGGGGGGGGGGGGTAAAGGGGGTGGGGGGCACGATCTTGCTGGTGTCGACAAGTGCTGGGTTTTTTGTATATTCTTTTTGCCAGGCTGAACAGACAGCGAATTAACCAATGTCTTCTGTTGTAACGGTCATGTCGTGCACGGCTATCCTATTCACACACATACACACACACACACACACAAAAAAAAAAGAAATGGCCAAAGCAATGCAAAGATTGAACAGCCTTAAAAGTCTATGGTTAAGCACCAGCAAGGAAATCAAAATTAGAATTTTGAGAGCATGCATCTTCCCTATAGCAGCATACGGATGTGAGTCGTGGACTATCTCCCAGTGTAGGTCGGCCTCGACATTTTCTTCCTGTCTTTAATTCACCACAAAGGATGTCTTTAGAGTCAAACAGGTATAAATACCAGAAATCATTTTTTTTACAGTGTAACACAGTTATATTCTAGTACGATTTGGTACATGTTTTGCTTTGTTTTGTATTGTGTATATTTATTTGCTTGTTTGTTTATGAAATTACAGTTTTCCCTCCACGATTGTAGTCCCCACAATTAACAGCTCAAGGATAAGAATCCAACCTTTACGAATCCCGGTAAGCCCCGTTTAACCGCTAGATTTTATTGAGGCACCCACTGATTACAAAGTCAAGATCAGGCAGCGATTAAAAGGAAACGGATTTGTAAAATGCAGTTTAAAACCATCAACCAACATGACACGCATTTATAACACTGTCTCTTGAATTTTTCCAAAGCCAATTTCAAAATGAAGAATGTTAATTTACTTATTGTTAATTTGATGGACTAAGTACCCCCTCCCCCATTGTTTTTCACACACCCTCCACCTCCCCCAATAAATAATGTCTATTTTTGCTATAACAACCGTTTATTGAAACCTGTGTACTGAGATTTTCGACCCTTTTCTGTCGTGTCGCCTCCATTCTGACATAAATCTATATTCATATTGTATCACTTGTTATTTTCAGTTGTTTGGAAGTTTCTCTGAAGGGACAAATCTGTTTGCCAACAGAATGATGATGAATTCTGTCTGTACTGTTTCGCTTCAGACAGACCGAGTCATGTTCGCCATGCAATAAATGCCGTCCGCAGACATGTTAGCCTTTTTATGATATGGACGAATCTCCTATTGGGATCTGGAGTCTGGATAAACGGCGCCAGTTCGTGGAATAGTTATTTTCGTTTCTTTTTATTGTAGGCTCTAGGAATTGCGATAGAACACTGGGTAGCAGACTTTTTGCAGTCAAGGTTCAAATGAGCGATTGAAGTTTAACCCATCTAGGATCGCACAACGAGCGATAAACAACGGGTTAAACTAAGTGCCACCATTAGGATGAGAATCACTTGAGTGCAAACCACAGAAACGGTCAAATCTGTGTGTGTGTTTTTGTTCCGCTAGTTGTTACAGCTGTTTAACTCTTTAAAAGTTCCAGCACTAGCTATTCTAACTCCTTCTATTCCAAGGAGTTGAAATTAAAATAATTAAATACTTAGATAAGAGGGAGCCGCCGGGGTGTAAAGGTTAGACGCTCCCCTACGGATCTGAAGGTCGTGGGTTCGGGTCCTGACGAAGCGGCGCTTTTTCTAGAGAAGACCTTGGCTTCTAGTTCGATTCAGCCTTACATGGGTACCATATAAGGTCATGGGAAGTAAACTTCCAGTCAAAATGGACGTTAGGTAGAGGCACTGTTCGAAACAGAGGCAAATTTTTTCTACTGCCGGACGGTGGCAGATGCATTGTTGCTCCATTTGTAGACTGGATAAAGTTTCGTTGCCCAGCTTCTGAGTTGAATGCATGGCGTAACAATGTGAGCTGCGGATTTCACTTGGAATGTTTTTTCGACTGTGACCAACCTGGTGGTGTGAATTGTAGATTCCGAAAATGGTGCGATGCCTGTCGTGCAATGTTGATGGTGCCCGTATGTGATTAAAATTGATCGCGCGGGCAACTGCTGATCTGTTGGTGACTTCTGCTATTAATGATGATCTGCATTTCTAATGTCGAACTGTTTGTTTTAGCACTTCGAATGGCTTTAATGCGAGTGTATGCTAGATATGCTGAGACAGCAGTCTGTCAATCTTTCAACAAGGGACTGTGATAAACATTCTGTGTGTTTTTCGTTGGCACAGGAGCGGAGCAAAGATGGGGTGACCCGTTTGCTATGAAGCTGAAACTAAGACTACCAGACTACAGACTACCATGGGAAGTAAAGGCGACCGGCGTGATGTCGACCATATCACCCACCGAATGCCAACACATTTATAAAATATAGGTCCAGCCCTATAAGCCAGAAAGGTATGAAGGTGTGGAAAAGGGTCCTTGACTTTACTGTACTATGTCCGAAAGAGTTCAGTAGAGCAATATTGGACAGAAGTAGTTAAACTAATAATTCAGATACAGGAAGTTAATATAACAAGTAATAGAAGGCAGCAAAATCATTATATAATTTTTGGAAAGACCGAGGTGAGCTGACTGGTTGTTAAAAGAGCAAATGATAGGTAGCCGAACCAGGGCACACTCAGTGGCTTGATATGCTGTGATATAATGAAGTCTAACGCTGTCAGTGACTGTTTCAGTCCATCTTCTTGTGGGTCTTCCCCTACCCCTAGCTGTCTCCATTTTAACGCTGTACGCTCTCGCTGCCGTTATCATTTGATCTGTTCAGATTAGCTGCCTGAACTATCTGACTTTGTTTCTCAATGATAGGTATTGTTCCAATTGTTCTTATAAACTCTTCCTCACACACTCTCTTATGATTTTATTCACAGCCCTCCTAAATCATTTTATTTTTTAATCATCCTGTGGGTTCCAGGGCCATTTTCTGGGGAACACAAGTATAAACCCACTGACTCCTTAACAAGTATGTCGTATAAGTCGACTAATTGGGAGCTTCCTTCAGACTGAGAGGACATTTGCCCGAGCGGCAAGGAAGAACTCAGTAAAAACGGATGGTTCAAGTAACAATTCCCGGTCCATACAGACCGTGATTGGCCCTTCATTCCTGCTTGCTTACCTTTCAGACGCACTAGTCTAAATTAGAGGGGAGTCGTTATCCATAAATCCACCTAGTACCCTCTCCCTCATCAAAGGTTTTTAGAAAAAAGAAAGACAATGGAAATCGCACCTGTCTAATGAAGTTAATGACGCAGTCAATGTCTGCGCCGACGTCGAGATAATCCTTGACCCCCCCCCCCCCCCCCCAATCAAAGGTTGTTTTGAAAAAAAAAAACAGAAAATAGAAATCGTGTGTTTAATATGGTTATTGTGGCAAATATAGAGATAGTCTTGTTTGCTGTACCACGACCTACTCTATGTATTAGTATTAGTCACTGCTATCTGTGTTTACCATCGGAGTAGACAGAGAGTCGTGAGCCAGAAGATTTTGGTTCCGCATGGCTAGTGCTGTCGCCACAGACTGGTCAGGTTAGGATGTATAATTTTCACTTGCCGACAGAAGAACGCCATAACCTTACCGGCGGTCTTCACATGAGAGCACTATGGTGTAACAGCCCAACCACAACTATTACTGCTGCTGCTACTTTAAGTGGGTAAAGCAGTTTACTGTGACTTAAAGCTTTCTCAGTTAATAGTTCCCCCCCCCCCCCCCCCTTTCCCCCCAAATTCACCGACAAACTCTTTCCCACATTGAAGTAGTTGGGGAGAAAAAAAAACAACAACACTTGAAAAAGCAAACGAACACAGGAAAAAAAAAAACACCATAATTAGGAAATGAACGCCATTGTAAACAGCAGCACAGCTTAAAATTCCAACACACAGATGAAATAACTAAATCTAAATGAAAATAAAAGAAAATCTATAAAATTTCAGCGTAACCATGCAATCGGAAAGTTTAACAATGCAATCATAAGTATGCGAAATGGTCAAATTTAATTATCAAATGGTTTACCCATTTACTTTTTTTTTTTTTTTAAATTATTAAGGCAACATGGCTACTGCTGTCACCACGAAAGAGCAGATGAGGATATTATTTTAGTCCAGGGTAAACAAAAAAAAGTTAACTACTGCGGATTCGAACCCAGGTCTACCGCACTTGAACCCAGTGTTCTAACCATTCGACCAAGCAGCCACTTAATCGGAACAACGAAAAGAGAACACAACTATTAGACATATGTGTCCCTACCACTGTGTCGCGATTAAAACACAATTCAAAACCGCAGGCAATTGTTTTCTCGTAGACAGATACTCCAGATATTTTAATGAAATTGAAATCGCACGTGTCTAACACGGTTAATGAAGTTAATGTCGCAGTCACTGTCTGCGCCGACGTCGAGATTGTCTTCAATTTGCCCCCCCCCCCCCCCCCCCCCCCCATCGAAGGTTGTTTGAAAAAAAATATATAAATCGTGTTTAATATGGTTATTGTGGCAAATATAGAGATAGTCTTGTTTGCTGTACCACGACCTACTCTATGTATTAGTATTAGAGAAGGCGTTGGCTGCACGTAACTCGCCGGCGAATGGTAAATACGGCGCATGCGCAATTACTAACGTGGCTATAATTAGAAATCATTAAAGTTATAAATATTAGTTGCGTATATTTTGGCATAAATTGTAGTCACCTATCTCTAACAGTGACAGGTTGAATTTCAAACCACGACGGTTCAAAATCCGGTATCACAACAAACATATCCTGAAAACTTCAGCTAAATCGGTTTCAGTAGTTTTCCGAGTCTATAGAGACCAAACAAAACACACAAACATTGATATATATATATATATATATATATATATATATATATATATATATATATATATATATATATATATATATATATATATATATATATTAGGCGTCCTGTGTGAGCGGCCATATACACGATGTGTTTTACTCATCGACTGAACGGCCGGCGACATTGCGTATATTCTAGCCTTCTCTGTCTTCAAGTACGACGACATGAATTGACTTCAGTTGTCAGCGTCGACGACCGACATGGGGGGCCAACTGCAAAACGTTAACAGTTTTGAAAGCACAGGACGTAGGCTGCAGTCTCTCGTGGGACGTAGGCTGATGCTGTGGGGTAAGAGGGACGGTTTGGAGTAAGCGCCAGTTCTAGTTTTTCTGGGGTCGTTAAAAGCGGTCACATCATGAAATATAAAGCACGCGTCATTGTAGGCGAGAGCGTCGAAGACAATACAACCTGCCACTCCTGTAACAGAGAGTCGCGCATGCCAATGCTTAACAAGTATGAATGAACAGCCAATCACGGTGTGCCTGGGCCGGGAATAGTTAGTTGTATCAAACTGATGTACACGCAAAACGCAGGCCCCGGCATAAAGCCAAGGTTTAGACAGACGAGCAACCAAAACTTTTCGCCGAAGCCTACATCGGGTGGACAAAGAAGAAGAAAGATAAAAACCTCATTAAGTTAATTTTCCTGAGCGTATGCGAAAGTTGTGGATTGTTATCATGGTATGGGGCGTCGCAGGTCGACCCAGCCTAAAATGGGTACCGCTATGACTGTCCGGGAAAGTAAAGACGCCCGGCGTAATGCTGACCACATTACCCACCTTGTGCCGATTGGTCTGTAAAAATATGGGATACTCTTTTCCCATATGCCCGATGCGCCTAAGGCGTGAAACATGATCTTTACTTATATGCGAAAGTTTATCTTTTAGTTTACTTTTTTTAGTGGACTGTTGTAAATTCTTGTAGCGGTTACAATGGACTTGTAAATCAGATGTTAATCCCTAGGTATAGACATATCTGGGTTAAAATAGATAGCTCAACGTTTCGAGGTGCATGGGAATTTATATCACTGAGGAGTGTAGTCAATGTCACGATAGTCGCCATTACTTCCCAAAATATTTTCTAATAGTAATATAAAGTAGAAATGACCAGAGGTTAACGTCAAGAAAGGCTCCAGTAGGAATCACACAAATAACTACAGGACCTGCAAGTTATCTAACCATTAGACAGGTGATCGCGTGCGCGAATCGGTTTCTCTCGCAAGAGCGTCTGTTTATCTGTCAAGAGTGTCCCAGAGCTCACGAATTTTCTTAGGTCCAATGACGACCCCGAGGCATCTTCAAAATATCTGCACTCGGAAACTGAAGAAATAGTCAGTTAAAAACCCACCCACATTGGACTATTGGTTACTTCATAAACCGTTCTGTGGTGTTCCAATATGCAAATGTTAGCCGTCGTGGTCTAGCGGCTAGAAGCTCGCCTGCGGATCTGAAGGTCGTGGGTTCGTTTCCTGACTAGGCCCTGAATTTTTAAAAACAAATCACCTTGGCTTCCAGGTCGACCAAGCCTCGAGTGGGTATCAGGTACAGTCATGGGAAGTAAAGGCGACCGGCCTGATGCTGACACATTTCCCACCAGGTGCGGTTGGTCTAAAAAGTTTAGGTCTAGCCCTGTATACACAAAACGCCTTTTCATTTAATTTTTATTTGCAAATGTTGTGAATACCTCAGCCTGCCACATTACCTAACAATGACTGCCTGGAAAAGGCTAATGAAAGTTGAACATTATTTACAACAATGAGAAGGATAAAGAAATTGACATTAGATGCAGTAAAGCAAACCAAGTATTGGGATAGCAAGCCTCCCTCTTACAGCATAAGACAATCACAATCAGCACAAAGAGACATCTTATTCAAAGCATATTTATTCCAACTCTGTGCTACCAGTGCCAGACATGGTCACTCACAACAAACCATAAAAGAAAATTAGTAACCACGGAAATGAGATGTCTGAGAAGGGCTGTAGGAGTGACCATAATAGATAAGATCAGGAATGAGATTATAAGAGAACAAGTCGGCACAGAACCAATTCTGGATTACATACAAAGACAGCAAGTGAAATGGTTTGCCCACTTAGAAAGAATGCCTTGTGACACCATACCATACAAAGCATACATGGAAAGAAAAGAAGGACGTAGAGCACGGGGTAGACCAAGAACAAGATGGAAGGATAACATCAGAGAAACTCTACAACAGCACAATGTGCCTATGGTCGAGGCAATCAGAAGAGCTAGAAACAGAACCTTATATCTCCCTCGACACCCACAGCGGTAAAAGAGGAAGTGAAGAAGAAGAGAAGAGAAGAATGAGAAGGAGACAAAGGTCTTTGGTCATGTGATGAGAAAATTAGCACTGGAAAATATTCTGACGACTTGAAAGAACACTGGTAGATTAGGAGAGGCAGACCAAGAGAAGTGAGGATGGATGGGTTAAGACAGTGGCATGGGGGAATATCAGCGGTGGAAATGATCCAGAACACCAAGGACCAAGATATGTGGAGACGTATAAACGCATACGTAGGTTGGCAATGCACTTGATGATGCTGATGATGCTGATATGCTAATAACGGTTGAGCGGGGTGTCCGAGATATGTACCTGTACCCGTTTCTCATTCTTAAGATTTTAAGAATGCATATCCAGAGAAAGAGAGAGATGGAGAGAGGGAGACATAGAGAGATAGAGAGAGAGTGAGAGAGACTGAGTAAGAGAGAGTGAAAGAGAGTGAGTGAAAGAGAGTGAGTGAGAGAGAGTGAGTGAGTGAGAGAGAGTGTGAGAGAGAGTGAAAGAGAGAGAGTGAAAGAGAGTGAATGAGAGAGAGAGTTAAAGAGAGTGAGCAAGAGAGTGAGTGAGAGAGAGAGAGAGTGAGTAAGAGAGTGACAGATGGAGTTAAACAACAACAACAACAACAAACATTGATAAACAAACTCGAAGCAATGGTCTTTACCACTCCATCATGAATGCACTAGCCTCCTCTGTGCTTGTATAAAACATCAACCGGTCTAGATGACCAAACAGAGGAGATACCTCTCCACAGAAATGAGATCAGAATTACACTAGGAGTATTGCCATTCGTGAATAATTCAATAATGACTTTCGCCTCGCTTCAGTGATCCAGAAATGTACATAAACAGGGGAGTATATGCCGCATGACATGGCATTGGGGAAACAAAGGACTCTTTTCCACGCCTTTGCTGCAACGGGCATATGGGGCTAGACCTTTATTTTTATAGACAAATCGGCACTAGGTGGGTGATGTGGTCAGCATAACGCCGGTCGCCTTTACTTCCCATGAGTTTACCTGGTACCCATTTGAGATTGGGTCCACCTGACAACCTAAGTCATTTTTTAAAGAAACACAAGTAAAGAACTGAACTAACTAACCCAGTGTGCCTGCATGGTCTCGAGGCCTGGTGTCCGCCTCGAGTGCTAGAGGTTCCGGGTTCAATCCTCTGTAAGGGCTGGTATTTTTTGAGTGGACTTGGACTTCTAGGAATTTCTCTTGGACTCTGAGCAGTGAGATTGTATGCCTGTGTGCATTGTTGCACACGTAAAAAAAAAATCCCTTGGTAGTTGGAAATCGAAAAAAGTAGCCTAACGGCGCTGCCCGGACAAGAATTTTGAGTTTAAAATTTACCCCAAGTATTTCAGGATCCTCGCCGGTGCTGTACAGCATGTGTACTGTGCTGAGCTTCTTCGGACTCAGACTTGAGTCAGAAGAAGAATGGAGAACTTATGAGTTACTACCCGTGTGCCACAATGTAAATTCGTTGTTCAAACCCAAGATTCGAAAGTGAGTGTCTAGCTGCTACGCCAGGGCGGCTCCCACATATAATGGAAACAGCAGCAAAAAAGTAAATCATTAAAGGACCTTTTTCACCTGTTGTGCTATACTGGATATAAGTTCCAGCACCATATTTGCATACAGACCAGTCGGCACTCCATGAGCCATGTCAGTGCTATTCAGTTAAATTTACCCGGGGCCAAAATGTTAACAATGGGCGTCGCCATGGATCTACGCCCTTAGGCCCACCGTGGAAATAATATTAATACACCACAACTAACAATGATCTGCAGGCATCATACTACCGCGGGCCGCCAGTTGAGGAGTCCTGGAATATGTTGTCTTTACTTCCCATGACATTTCCCTAGCACCATGTTAGGCTGGGTCGCTGTTTTCTTGGGATTAGGTGCTGGTCTTTGCGGGCTGCCACACCCCCCCCCCCCACACACACACACATACACAAATACACACACAAGTGGCTGGTCCTTAGCCCCCTCACCATTATAATTTTCTAGGGGTTCAAGCATTGTTTAAGTGAGCAGTAATAATCATATTATTATTATTGTTATTATTATTATTAATCGGGTTATTAGGTATTCTTAACATCAGTGGCTCTCAACCTTCCTAATACGCGACCCTTTAATACAGCTCTACATGCAGTGCCGACCCCCAACCATACAATTATTTTCGTTGCTACTTCATAACTTCAGTGAATATGTGTTTTCTGATGATATTTGATGACCCCTGTGAAATGGTCATTCGACTCACAAAAAGGTCGCGACGCAC
>CAJHNH020002693.1:27634-75134 GCA_905116865.2 Candidula unifasciata | reverse complement strand
CACGACAACATGGATACTGAAGGTAGAAATCCCCGTGTGTGTTCCGCGGTCCCTTTGGGTTGGGGGGGGGGGGGGGGGAGGGAGGGGGGTAAGACACACAACCCATATCAAGCATGTCGTAGAGGTCGCTTAAATACGTGTGCTTCCTTTGAAGTCAAGTACATTTGCCAGAGAGGCCAGGAACACAGTCTGCTCACAAGTAAGCTAGATCTCCAGACGTGGAAGAACAATGAGAACTCTCCTGGAGTTTACAGCCAGGGAAATCAAAGAAGATGAAGACGGAGAAGTTCAAAACTGAAAGCTGCGGCTGTGCACTTCCTGTTTCGTATCCTATCAGCATGATAGTTTTGTGTTTCTTCTTCTCTTTTCTCCTTCTCCTTCTTCTTCTTCTTCTTCTTCTTCTTCTTCTTCTTCTTCTTCTTCTTCTTCTTCTTCTTCTTCTTCTTCTTCTTCTTCTTCTTCTTCTTCTTCTTCTTCTTCTTCTTCTTCTTCTTCTTCTTCTTCTTCTTCTTTTCTTTTTCTTTTTCTTTTTCTTCTTCTTTCTTCTTCTCTTCTTCTTCTTCTTCTTCTTCTTCTTCTTCTTCTTCTTCTTCTTCTTCTTCTTCTTCTTCTTCTTCTTCTTCTTCTTCTTCTTCTCTTTCTTCTTCTTCTTTCTTCTTCTTCTTCTTCTTCTTTCTTCTTCTTCTTCTTTTTCTTCTTCCTCTTCTTCTTCTTCTTCTTCTTCTTCTTCTTCTTCTTCTTCTTCTTCTTCTTCTTCTTCTTCTTCTTCTTCTTCTTCTTCTTCTTCTTCTTCTTCTTCTTCTTCTTCTTCTTCTTCTTCTTCTTCTCTTCTTCTTTTTATCAACGTTAAGCTGGTTACGTGTATTTTCTATAACATTTTCTGGTACCAATCGTTCCCATCGCTCCCATCTTTTCACAACAGAGTATGAAAAACTCACATCCCTGTATTCACATGGATAAGTGGACACCCTGGGGTGTCATTTGATATTATACAGACCACTCATGATGACGACGATGACTGTTATATGTACTTGTAAAAATTAGTTATGAATGAACTCAATACGGCCGTACGTCACTTAAACACGCTCAAACACGTGACTTTCTGCGCCCAGCTTTACATATCCAGAGATAATCAATAAGAAGTGCGACACAGAAGAGTACCCTGACTCCCCAGCCATTACTGATCTGGGTAAACACAATAACACATAAATCAAATACACGGTCACAGATAATGAATCATATCTGTTTGTTGGTGGTAAGTGTTCATGAAAATTGTATATGTGATAATCAGGAGTTGCATAAATATACAAACCCCCAGAGCCACTGAGATATGTGTTTAGGGGACCAAGTTAGCGTAGTCGATAAGAGACTCGCTTTAAAATCTAGCTCAGACTTACTGCAGCTCACGGCCGGTATTCGAAACCTGACGGTTCTTCGGGGCTCACCCAGTTTCTAGGAAATGGGTACCAGAATTAACACTCTGGGGTAAATGGAGGAACGTAGCTGTATCTACAGAATTACGTGCGAACGGCGACACAGGCGGACACTTCTTATCAGCTGTCCGTACTGGTGGCAGAGCACATATGGTTTAAAACCGTGTGCAAGGATGCTGGTTCACATCTCGCGACTTTATCTTTATGTGTGTGGTTCAAGAAGGGCGCAAAGGAAAATGGGCGCGTGAATATTGTATAGTATAAATGGAAGTAATATTTTCATCTTATGTCTCTTTCCTCCAGTGGAGTAGAACAATGATGAGACATGCATGCCGTTAGGCTGTAATTGTCGCTTACACTGTCGATTGCAAAAGAAAAATGCATCATTTTACTGTTTATTATACAGTATTAAAGCTAGTTGCGCATCTTTTACAGGACGCTGCAGAACCAACCCCAGCATTTGTTTTGGCTGATGTGGTTTTTCAAGACAAGTTTACATTCAGTTGTTTGCCATTGCTTCATGGATGGTCGGCTTCTTGATAAAACTGTCGAAACTAACGCAAGGCGCAAGGCCCACAACTGGGGTCGAGCCCGGCACCCCGGCATTATGAAGTGCGTTCGCAACGCCAAAGCCACAGACGCGGACGTCTGTATTAGGTTAGTTGCGTATCCTTTACAGGACGTTGCAGAACCAACCCCAACAGCCCCTGTCTGTTGTGCGGTTTTTCTAGTCAAATTTAAGTCCAGTAGTTTGCCATTGCTTCCTGGACGGTCAGCTTTCTTGATACCACTGTCGAAACCAACGCAAGGCGCATGGCCCGCAGCTGGGATCAAATCCGGAATCCCGGCATTACAAAGCGTTCGCATCGATTTAGTCACAGAGCCGACTGACGTCTGTATTATCAGGGCGAAAAAAAAAAAAAAACGCTCGCTGCGTGCAAAAACTGTATAGTGTGATAGCTATCTGTTACTAATATCACGATGCTAGCTGCACACGCATACTTTCAACAGCGAAGCGACGAGAAATAAACTTCATGTGATGCCTGCCCCAGTGTAATCGTTACCTGTTAATACTTAATTATTATGGGAAGAGAACAATTGGCAAAGTGTCACAGAAGATGGACACGAAATTGTTTTGGGAATAGTAGCAAATGGTTTTGGGAATAGTAGCAAATGGTTTTGGGAATAGTAGCAAATGATTTTGTGAAAGTACCGCGATCGAAACCCACCGCTAATTTTTACCATGGTATGGGGCGTTGCAGGTCGGCCCAGCCTAAAATGGGTACCGGGATGGCTGTCGTGGGGAAGTAAAGACGGCCGACGTAATGCTGATCACATTACCCACCTGGTGCCGATGGTCTATAAAAATATGGGCGCTCTTCCCATATGCCCGATACGCCTATAGGCTTGAAGAGAGGTTTTTCCTTTTACTTGTATTAAGACACACCAAAAAGTACTGTATTTTCAATTTAAAAATCATTAAAACGTCTTTAAACGCATACACACGCACGCGTTTGCACGCGCGCGCGCACACACACACATACGTTTACACATTCACACACACATAATTAAACTGGCGTACCTTATATTTGATCAGAATTTAAATTCTTTGTGTATTGGCAACTGAGACAACAGATAATGTCCTCCAAAACTATCCCAAATACAACATATCAAGGCAAAACTGTTGGCCAAGAGAGACATCGGTGCAAGTCAAACTTTACAGGTCGCTGAGTGAATTACAAAAGACAGTGAAGATCAAACTAGAGACAACATTGCAGATATAGATATTTCAAGCGAACGAAAGAAGAAGAAGAAGAATACATTCTTTGTCGATTACAGCATTGCAGTACCATTCTGTTTCGCTCAGCTTATTTCTTAAAGCTGTTGTGGTGGCTTTCAGTCGTTGCAGTTAACAAAGCAATTATTTGATCTCATCAATACGTTTATTGTCAGTCTTTAAAGTAATACGGTTTTTTAATCTAAATATTGTTCAGTAGACCTTTATCTACAGCTGCGAAAAAATGATACAATGCCTTAAGACTAAGCATACAGTTTAATACTAATGGAAAGCGATTTTCATGTCCACATATGTTTCTTCGGGAATTATAAACCAAAATGTTTCTTGTATTTTCTCAACATTAGATGGTTGATCTTGCACTATTAGTTCCCACAATCTGTAATTATTTGTTCATTATGTTCTTCTTTAACATGGCTGGGAAATTACATGGTCATTGTCATAATTGACATCGTTCTTCCTCAGGTAACTCTGATTGGATCCAGCGTACATTGAGAACACTTAATGTGAACACTTTGGTGCAAAATTTATTAAACGTACCAAAAGAAGCAACAAATAGAGTGGTTTGGCCACTTGATGCGAATGCAAACCGACCAACTGCCTCTACGAGCATACAACGAACATCACTACTGCCCTAGAGCAAGAGGCAGACCGAGAGTACGATGGATAGACAATATATCAGAGATCCTGAAGCAACACGGACTAACAACAACACGTGCAACACACCTGGCCCAGGATAGAAAACTGCGACTCCCCACTACGCTGTGAGGCAATTGTGGACAAGACAAGACCAAAACATCGGGTATGATACCGAAAGTAGTTCTGCTAGGCAAGCACCAACTTCAGAAGCCTTGCATACGATGTGTTAAACAGAGGCGCCGGAATCTGGGAACTAATGTACTTTGATCCCCCCCCCCCCTTGCCCCACCCTCCACCGACTCCAAATGTTTAGAAGGCTTATATATATTGTTTTCTCTATCCCTCCTTTCACAGATCTTTCCAGTGGTCACCACAGTTATTAATGTGGCTGCTTTCCCAAGAAATCTGCCCTGTCACGTTACCGCGAGAAACTCGTTATTCCTCTTCTGCGTTCGGCATCAGTCATTCTAAACATTGAGTCCCGTCTGGTTCACAAATTGGATTGTGCGTTTAAGGTCGCCACCGGTCCCCCATAGCTTCTCTTGCAATGTGGCTCCCTTGGGCCAGATCCACAGTCTTTGCTGAGAGAGGTAAGGGCAGTACTGTAGTAGAAACTCGTTATAATTTCCCCCAATCATGATTTCGTCATAGGCGTGATTGGACAGTCTTTATTTCTTGTGTTGTTGATACTTATTTCGTTAAAAATCTTCTAGTTTTGTCCTTCTGCTTTTTATGCAGTGAGGAGATGGATGTACTTTCCTGTCTTTTGTCCTACTGCTTATCTATCTATCTATCTATCTATCTATCTATCTATCTATCTATCTATCTATCTATCTATCTATCTATCTATCTATCTATCTATCTATCTATCTATCTATCTATCTATCTATCTATCTATCTATCTATCTATCTATCTATCTATCTATCTATCTATCTATCTATCTATCTATCTATCTATCTATCTATCTATCTATCTATCTATCTATCTATCTATCTATCTATCTATCTATCTATCTATCTATCTATCTATCTATCTATCTATCTATCTATCTATCTATCTATCTATCTATCTATCTATCTATCTATCTATCTATCTATCTATCTATCTATCTATCTATCTATCTATCTATCTATCTATCTATCTATCTATCTATCTATCTATCTATCTATCTATCTATCTATCTATCTATCTATCTATCTATCTATCTATCTATATCTATCTATCTATCTATCTATCTATCTATCTATCTATCTATCTATCTATCTATCTATCTATCTATCTATCTATCTATCTATCTATCTATCTATCTATCTATCTATCTATCTATCTATCTATCTATCTATCTATCTATCTATCTATCATCTATCTATCTATCTATCTATCTATCTATCTATCTATCTATCTATCTATCTATCTATCTATCTATCTATCTATCTATCTATCTATCTATCTATCTATCTGCCTGCCTGCCTGCCTGCCTGCCTGCCTGCCTGCCTGCCTGTCGGTCGGTCGGTCGGTCGGTCGGTCTGTCTGTCTGTCTGTCTGTCTGTCTGTCTGTCTGTCTGTCTGTCTGTCTGTCTGTCTGTCTGTCTGTCTGTCTGTCTGTCTGTCTGTCTGTCTGGCTGTCTGTCTATCTATCTGTCTATCTGTGTGTGTGTCTGTCTGTCTGTCTGTTTGTCTGTCTGTCTGTCTGTCTGCGTGGTCTCGAGGCATGGTGTCAGCCTCGAGTGCTAGAGGTTCCGGCTTCAGTCCGCGGTAAGGGCTGAGAGTTTTTCACGTGAACTTTGACTTTTAGTAATTCCCCCTGGCATCTGGGTAGTTAGATCGGAAGCCCGTGTGCATTGTAAAAAATCCCTTGGAAACTGGAAATGGAAAAGTGTAGCCTAACGGCGCTGCCCATGTAAAAATTTTGAATTAGAAATCGACCCAAAGTATTTCAGGATCCTCGTCGATGCTACAGAGCCTGTGCACTGTGCTGAGCTTCTTCGGACTCACACTTGAGTAAGAAGAAGAACAGAGCGCTTTGGGGTTACTATCTGTGTGCTATGATGTTGATCCGTTCAAACTTCAAACGTATTATGTACTTAAGCGTCGCAGACAGGAATTAGTTGTAGTTTCCTGTCTTTTGTCCAACTGCTTACTATGTCTTAAAGCGTCACAGAGAGGAATTAGTTGTAGTTTCCTGTATTTTGTCCCACTGCTAATTATGTCGTAAAAGGTCACAGAAGGGAATAAAATGTAGTTTCCTGTCTTTTGCTATTTGCGAAGCTTGTCTTGTGACATACTGTGTTTTTCTAGTGTATCTTTTACTTCCTTAACCATAACTTACTTGATCAGTCTCCTGACTTGTAGCCTCCTCAGTAATATGCTCTGGCTGCTTGTTGATTTCGTTCTACTCTGATCAGATGACAAAACCACTTGCTTCTTCGATGTGCTATGGACTCATTTACAGGTTGTGTGCCTGCAATGTTTTCTTAGTTTTTCGTTCGCGACTCTTCTCAACTCACATGTAACTTTGTGTTTTTGTTTTTCTTAGACAATCCATGTCTTGCATTGACAGCACAAAGTTGGAACGAATAACACATTTATCGGCCTTTTGTGTGTGTTTGTTTTGGTTTGGATATTTCGATGCCTCAAATGAGGCGCTATTTGGTTTTCTTCAATATTGACAGACAAAGCATCACCACTAAAACTATCATTCACGTTTCTTTGGGGCAATGGTACGAGAGTCAAACCCCAGAGGCAGATAAGCCTCGCCACAAAATATCTACAAAGGCAATAGTAGATATTCCACACATGACTTGTTATTTATGAATACCTACCACTTTACACGCCTACAGTAGTTTCTTTCGTCGGCAAATTTCTGTCTCTTCAGGCCATATGTGTTATATTGTGCTATGCGGAGGTATGGAAATCATAGCCCATGGCAACGGCGAATGTGATCTGCGAAACCTGCCCGCGTAAAAAAAAAAAAAAAAATAGTCTTATCAATAAGAGCATCAATGTTGAATGTTTAGTTAATAATCGACATCCTTGCCCTCGGGATACTCCCATAAGCGCTATGTCCCCATTTTCAGCAGCCAACGAAGAGTTATAATTCCGATGACACTAGTAACTGTCTGTATATCCGTCTCGCCTTTCCCGTGAGTGCTGAGCGTCGGCCAGATGTAGTTAATTAGAGCATGAGATATCAGGGCCGTTTCTGTCCTCACATGTTTTTAGTGTGGTTCTTCTCAAACCCTCTGCTCTCAACCTGTCTGCTGTCTTGTTATCTTTTATTCCCTTCCTTCCCGATTTCTCCCTCAACGCAACACGGCCCATAGTCTTTTTTTTTTTTCATCCAATCTACCTCAATACCTATATCAATCATGTCCCGCTTGCACACATGTTTATATCGTAGTTGTGGTCGAACCTACAGTGGTGTTTGCTATTGAATTGCCTTTAACGCATAACGGTCTCTTGTGACAACACAGTTTAAGAACCTGTGACACACACGAGGTTCATAATTACTTCTGTTTTTCAGCTAAAGGAAACCTTAACATAAAAGCCAACATTTGTTGTGCGAGGGAAGAAAAAGTCAATGCACTTTCTTGCATGGGAAAAATAAACAATTGAGACTACAACAAGAATCAATGAATTCGATAACCAAAGCAAACATCGAATAACTTGGCGGTTTGGTATGAGAAACAACGATATCTATTACAGGGGCGTCATCTCAGAAAACAAAAACGGGGGGAGGGGGGGTGAAGGGGGAGAGCTCATCCCGCTTGTAATTGTCTAGGAGCGGGTGAGTTAAAGCAGTGTTTCCCAACGTGGAACCCCCATCCCCACATGGGGAGTAAAGGGTAATTTAATTGTTGAGGGGGCAATTCGAAAATGGACTCGTCCAGAGGTAAAGTATTATGTATGTGTAACATAAGAATTGTATAAAAGCCTAGTGGGGCATGGCATACACCCACCCACACACACACACACACACACACACACACAAAAAATATATATATATATATATATATATATATATATATATATATATATATATATAATATATATATATATATATATATATATATACAAAGTTGGGAAACATTGGGCTAAAGCCTTGTCTGGGGACGCAAAAAAAAAAAAAAAATAATATTTTGGAATTACATGAAATGAATAAATGTTAGTTGCGTATCCTTTACAGAAAGTTGCGAAACTAACTCCAGCTTTTATTTTCTGTTGTTGTTTTTCTAGGTAAATTTACATCTGGTAGTTCGCCATTAAAATTAGAATTTTGAGAGCATGCATCTTCCCTGTGGCTACATACGGATGTGAGTCGTGGACTATCTCTCAGTCCTTAAGAAAGAGAATAGGGGCTTTTGAGCTGAAATGCTATAGAAAGATTCTCAGAATATCTTGGACAAAGAAAAGAAATATTGACATCTTAAAAGATCTGAACATCAAGGAAGATTGGCTAATAAACAGCATCCTTTCTCGGAAGCTGAAATATTTTGGTCATATCAAGCGCCAAAACGGATTGGAAAAAACTATAGCAGAAAGCATGGTACCAGGAAGGAGGGGCAGGGGCCGACCGACACGAAGATGGGCACAGGATATAAGTGACTCCTTGAGTATGAAAGTATATGAGGCAGGAGAACTGGCGAGAGACCGAGTTTTTTTTTTCAGGCAGACCTTGATGAGAGCGACGTTCTGCAAAGGACCTGCTACATGATGATGATGATGAGTTCGCCATTGCTTAACAGTTGACTCTTGACAGTCCCACTATCAAAATTAATACAATAAGATCAGCGAAATGTAGAAAATGATTACTTAAAATGTGAACTTCAATACATGATGGTCCACGAGGGGGGGGGGGAGGGGTAACTTCTTGCAGCTGGGGGGGGGGCGGAGAGCTGATTTTCCAAAGACATTTGGGGGATGGGAGGGTTCAAATGGGCTGAACTCATAGTTTCCGGCGCCCTTGATTCCTTATCGGAGTTACAAGCTAGGTCCCATGTTGACTGGTTACAAATAGCGGAACATAAACTTCACACAAAGAAGGGCTATTCTCAGCCATCAGATGGCTCTTTGAGAGCCCTGCTAGCTCAGTTGTTAGAATCTTGGTATCCCACTGAGCGGTCTTAAGCTCGAGTCCGTATTAATATGGGTGGTTTTGTTTAAATCCTGTAAAATGTTGCTGTAGTGCCTAAGAGGAATGTTAATTAACATGAAACAAGTATGCATACGGTGCTGACCTGATAAAGAGAACTCAATAGGGACCCAAGAAATAGTTCATATAAGAAATGCCTCTTATTCTGATAACACGCTTTTCAAGCAATAATACAAATTTGCAGATATAAATAAATTGTTCTTTACAGTAGAAATGTGCCGCATAGGAAGTCGCCTGAAGCGGTCTGCACCGTATGTTACTTTCAGAAAGGCATATATTGTGCTATATTTTTTTCAGTACGTTCAGACCAAACCTATATCGTATGTTAACATACAGTGCGTTTTTTCATACAATAAGTCAGTAGCTAATGGGAAGCTGTATAAGACAGAAAAAGTTCAGAAACTTTCGCTTCAAAACCGACCAAGAGTAAAATGATTGTCATGAAAATGTTATGTGACGTAAAGGCTACCCGATTTTAGCTACATTGAGGCCGTTGAGGCCCTAAGCATTCAAAACATTGTTGTGATGCTCCACCCACTTTTATTTAGCACTTAAAAGATTTTGGTGCCCCTACTCCCATATTCGTCTTAACAGTATTTTATCTCCAGGAAGCAAAGGTCCTTTGACATACATATATAGGCATGTGGCCCCTATGCTCGTGTGGCCCTCGGGCATGTCCCAAGCGCGTCCGTGTGTTAAGATGGCACTGACACCCCTATAAATATTTAAATCAAAACATCCACACAACAATAAAACATGAATTAAAATTATATTTATCAAAATTAAAGAAAGCTCACAGTAGGATGGACAGTAATATATATTTGTGTACACAGTTTTCTTCTACCTTTAAAAAAAAAAAGTAACATAATCTGTGATCAGATCCTTAAACTCAATGCTGAATATTGTACGCTCAATTAGGAATTAAGTCCTTCGTCCCCATCTTCAGCTTCAACCGATGGCATCAGTAACTGTCTGACCGTAGATCCGTCTCGCCTTTCCCTTGAGTGTTGTTGTAGGCCAAATCCCCTGGTAACTTCTTGCAGCGCCATTCACCTCAGACCGTAATGATCTATTTGTGTCTCCGGTCCCTAATCTTATGTGACACAACTGCTTCTATACTTAACAGAGATAAGGCATCCAACCGACCTTGTTGCATTGCTGTTCTGTCAAGAATTTTAATTTACTTCAACCAAGCGAAACTCTAAGGCTAATGAAAACCTCTGTGGTGCCTCTCCTTTTGTGATGCCCGACGCGCGTGCTAAGTGAGCCTTGTGGTTAATCCGACCGTAACCATAAAAGGGAGACGCGCCACTGACGTGACAAAGTTGCGTTACTTTTTTACTTAATTCAATGGCTCCTTTGTTTTTCTTCATTATTTGACTTTCTATCATGCTATCAACCCGAAGTTTTTTTCTTTCTTTTTTTTTTTTTTGATAAAGAAAAAGATTTTTACCATAATATTCTTGCAGGTGGCAACGAAGTCAATATTGTGGCAAACGGGAAGTGAGGGAAGTGCTGGGCCCATGAAAATGTTAGGGCTCTAGTAGAGAGCCTACGCTTTGTTTAATGTTGCATAATAATAATAATAATAAGTGTACTTGTGCGCTGACAGCGCGAAAAGTGTAAATAATCTATTCAAAATAAAGTGAAATGTACTAACAAATACTTAAATGACAGAGGCCGTTTTTACATGCTGGGAGTGGTGAGTTGGGCAGGCTTGCTGTCAGCAAAGGTAAATATGGGAGCACTCAGGCACCCATCTCCCCCTCCCCCACGTTCCGGCGCCTAAGATAATGACTGATATCAACAACATCATTATTTTTAATTTAAAAATGCAAAAACGACCACGTTTTCAAAGCTGTTTTTAATTATTTATTTATTTATTCATTCTGTTGTGTAGTTTTGACATCTATCACAACCATCCTCAATCTTCTTCTTCTTCTTCTCCATCTTTCCTCATGTTCCTCCTTTTCCTGGGTCTCACCGTCTTCTTCTTCTTCTTCTTCTTCTTCTTCTTCTTCTTCTTCTTCTTCTTCTTCTTCTTCTTCTTCTTCTTCTTCTTCTTCTTCGTATTCTTCTTATTCTTCTTCTTCTTCTTCTTCTTCTTCTTCTTCCTTCTTCCTCTTCTTCTTCTTCTTTTTCTCTCTTCTCTTCTTCTTCTTAGTATTATTAGATTATTATTATTATTATATTATTATTATTATTATATTATTATTATTTCATTCCTTTTCCTCCTTCCCCTCCTCCTACTCCGACTACTACTACTCATCCTCTTAGTACTACTATTACTACTACTACTACTACTACTACTACTACTACTACTACTACTACTACTACTACTACTACTACTACGCCTATTACTGAAGCTGTTGCTACAACTAGTACTACTACCCCATCTTCTACTACTGCTCACTACTACTACTACTACTACTACTACTACTACTACTACTACTACTACTACTACTACTACTGCTCACTACTACTACTACTACTACTACTACTACTACTGCTCACTACTACTACTACTACTACTACTACTACTACTACTACTACTACTACTACTACTACTACTACTACTGCTCACTACTACTACTACTACTACTACTACTACTACTGCTCACTACTACTACTGTGGTGCATCTTGTAGCAATTACAAACTGCTATTCTGTCTCTCACTTACTCATTGATCTAATCTGGTTTATTGACTCATCCACTCTAACATTCACCCACAGAACTATAATTATTTCACAGATTAATTAGTGAGTCCTCAGAGGGTAATACAGGCGTTTAATAACTTCAAATCCCTAGAGTATTGAGTTCGATTTTTTTTGTGATGGTACATGTGTGTGTGTGTGTGTGTGAATGTGAGTGCGTGCATGCGTGCAAACGTGTGTGTGTGTGTGTGTGTGTGTGTGTGTGCGAGCGTGTGTGTGTGAGTGTGTTTGTGTTTTTGGAAACATCCGGTTCGGAAGACGGTAAGAGATGTTTAGGCTAGAAAATATCGAAGGGTAAGCATATAATATTGCCAAAGATATAACTAGGTACACAAGTGTCAACCTTCATTGTGGTATTTTGTACACTCACCTATCTCCCAGTGTAATAGTGGGTAAATAAGTAAAGGACCCTTTTCCATATTATATATGGAATATATATCCTTTTATAGGGCATATAGGGCTAGACCAATATTTGTATAGACCAATCGACACAAGATGGGTGAAGTCGTCAGCATCACGCCTTCCGCCTTTACTTCCTGGGACTGCATCCGGTACGCACTCAAGGCTAGGTTGACCTGGGAGCCAAGGTCATTTTTGAAAAAAGTCCGGCTCCGCCAGGGAGCGAACCCACGGCCTTCCGATCCGCTGCGAGCTTTTAGCCGCTCGGCCACGGCGACTCTCCCAGTGCAATAGAGTTTAGTTTTTTGTGTGACAACTCTAGATGATTGGTTGACGTTTTACCCCATCCGGACATCACCCCGAGCAATAAACACCCGGTGACACAAAGTAACACCATTCAGACGAAGGTCCCCTGGGGACAGGTTCCGGAAACCCGGTTCAACCTATAGGTTGGGTTATATTAGAGCCCCTGGCAATAGCCTGAGTGGGGCTTTGAATAAAGGAAAATTGCGTCCCACATGGGGGCGGAAGGACGGCTCTGAGACCCAACCTTACATTTAAGTAACCCTTTTCTTGTCTTTATTCGTAATTGTATGAGGTTTTTTATTTGGGGGGGGGGGGGGGGGATATGCTGCAGTGCGCAGTACCAGCGCCTTTACCTAAGGTATCATCTATTTCTGCTCTTCTATAATAGACAGTTTGTGGTGAGCACCGGCACCTTTTTCTTTCTAGAAACATTACGGTGATTACCGACACCTTTGTTTCTAACCACTAACCCTAACCCCTAATTCTAATCCTTACCACTAACCCTAACCCCTAATTCTAATCCTAACCACTAACCCTAACCCTTAATTCTAATCCCAACCACTAACCCTAACCCCTAATTCTAATCCTAACCACTAACCCTAACCCCTAATTCTAATCCTAACCACTAACCCTAACCCCTAATTCTAATCCTAACCACTAACCCTAACCCTTAATTCTAATCCCAACCACTAACCCTAACCCCTAATTCTAATCCCAACCACTAACCCTAACCCCTAATTCTAATCCTAACCACTAACCCTAACCCCTAATTCTAATCCCATCCACTAACCCTAACCCCTAATTCTAATCCTAACCACTAACCCTAACCCCTAATTCTAATTCTTACCACTAACCCTAACCCCTGATTCTAATCCCAACCACTAACCCTAACCCCTAATTCTAATCCCAACCACTAACCCTAACCCCTAATTCTAATCCCAACCACTAACTCTAACCCCTAATTCTAATCCTAACCACTAACCCTAACCCCTAATTCTAATCCTTACCACTAACCCTAACCCCTAATTCTAATCCTAACCACTAACCCTAACCCCTAATTCTAATCCTTACCACTAACCCTAACCCCTAATTCTAATCCTAACCACTAACCCTAACCCCTAATTCTAATCCTTACCACTAACCCTAACCCCTAATTCTAATCCTAACCACTAACCCTAACCCCTAATTCTAATCCTTACCACTAACCCTAACCCCTAATTCTAATCCTTACCACTAACCCTAACCCCTAATTCTAATCCTTACCACTAACCCTAACCCCTAATTCTAATCCTTACCACTAACCCTAACCCCTTAACCTAACCCAAACACCAACCCATAAATCCCCACGAATGCTTAACTTTCCCGGGAACTCCCTAACACTAATCCATAAAACCCCTTAAGTACTGGACATTCTCAGGAACTCTGGTATTTCCTTTGTTTGGGGTGAAGTAAAAATAAAGTACACACAAAAACAGACAAGTTTTATCATGGTTTTACTTTTTACTTTTATGATTTAGATAACGGCTTTCTGTGTAACAATGCATTTCCTATCCTGTATGTTTTATTGTATGGTTTGGTGAAGCTAACAATTTTCATAGATTTACTTATTGTACTTTTAAAGATTTACTCCAGTTCCACCCATTTAATTTTCTCTTTTAAAATTACCATTTTTACAACAAAAACAAAATAACTTTGTTAAAAAGTTAACAATAGACACTTACCTTTAAAGAAATATGATGCAAACGGTAAAATAAGTCAAATTCCTAAGATGGAGGTAAGCCTGAAACAGCTGCATACAGCAAAACGTCCAAAATTAAAACTAAACAATTGTCCTTCGTGTAGCTTATTCATTCTCTCTTTAGTGAACAGTTTTTCATCTTTATTTACAATAAAGCGAAGGGAAAACAAAGTACATGTTGACACTAAAACGCCATCTAAACCTTTTTTTTTTTAAATTAAATATATGTATAGTATACTTGTTTCCTATTTGCTTACTAAAATTTTTAGGGTAAAACAGAAAAAAAGTTTATATCACTGTTTCTCTTTTCAATTAAAGTATCAAAGGTGTAATTTTAGTTCACGTTGTGTCTTTTCACGCATGAGAAAGCACCCGAAATGTTCACTTCCTGTACAACTGTAAAGCGACTACCAGCTGTTGGTTAGCGATCAGCGTGTATGTTGTAGTGTGTCGTGGTCTAGTGTGAGCTTGGGGTAGGAGAGAGAGGGCTATGTTGGACTAGATTTGAGGGTGAGTAAAGAATCCGTGAAGTGAGTTTTAGTGTGAGTTAAAGGGGCGGACGTGTTATGCTCTGTGAATCGCTGTTTTGGTTTCAGTTAGTGTGTGTGTACGTTTGCTCTTTTTAGTGTCATTCTTCAGTAAGTGGGTTTTCCTAAAAATTTCAATCTTCCTAATTAATTTTTTTTGCACGACAAGTTGTAATGTGGATTTTTTTGGGGGGGGGGGGGTGGGGGGGGGGGGGGGGGGGGGGTGGAGTAGACAGTGCGGAGGCACAGAAAGATCATCATAGTCTGATCAGAATGGTGCTACGAGAAGTTACCAGGGGATCTGGTCAACGATCAACACTCAGGGACTGATATACAATCAATATACAATGTGACTGATATACAATCAATATACAATGTAACTGATATACAATCAATATACAATGTGACTGATATACAACCAAACAGTTACTGGTATCATCAGACTTGGAAATCTTAGCTTTCTGCTGAAGATGGAGACGGAGCACTTATGAGAATATCCCGGGTGCTGTGATGTCTATTCTTGATTAAACATTAAACCTGTTTTATTGTTTCATTAGGGGGCTGCCTAGTCTCCAGGCATGGTGTCCGCCTCGAGTGCTAGAGGTTCCGGGTTCAATCCCGAGTAAGGGCTGGGATATTTTCACGTGGACTTGGACTTCTAGTAATTTCTCCTGGTTTCTTGGTAGTGAGATCGGACGGCCGAGTGCATTATTGAAAAATCTGTTGGCAGTTGAAAGTCGAAAAGAGTAGCCTAAGGGTGCTGGCCGGGCAAAATTTAGAGTTGAAAGTCTACCCAAAATATCTCAGGATCCTCCCTGGTGCCATAGAGCCTGTGCACTGTGCTGAGCTTCTTCGGACTCAGACGAATTAAAAGTAGAACGGAGCACTTATGGGTAACACCCGTGTGCCATGATGTTGATCCGTTGTTCAAAACTTCAGAAACACCAAACCTTTATTGTTTAATTTTTTTTTCTTCTTAATTGTTCGGTTTTTATGTTCATTTATTCATTTTTGTATACATGCGTCCATCCATCCATTAATTTATACACTTCAGTCAATGTATGGCTCATTTTAAATATTCCTTTCAGCAATTTTTCGTTTTAACTAATTAATTTATTCATTAATACAAGTTGTGATTAAATTTGATACGATCGATTTTAATGTACCTTTCATTCTATTTGACTCGCAGTCTGTCTGGTCACCTGTCTTCGGCATCCAACAAACACGACTCCGCATCTCCGGTAACGACCTAGAGGAATTTCCGCCCTTTGAAATAACTGAGACAGTGTCTGACTTCCCGCTCTCTCTCTCTCTCTCTCTCTCTCTCTCTCTCTCTCTCTCTCTCTCTCTCTCTCTCTCTCTCTCTCTCTCTCTCCCTCTCTCTCTCTCTCTCTCTTTCTCTCTCTCTCTCTCTCTCTCTCTCTCTCTTTCTCTCCGTACATAGTTATGTCAGCTTCCCTCTCTGCTTCTCTTATATCTCATTCTTTGCCTTTGTGTGTATGTGTGTTTGTGTGTCAGTGGGCGCGTGTTAGTGTGTGCGTGTATATGTGTGCGCGCATAGCCGTGAAACACTGCAATAAAGTTAGACAGCAATTAGAAAAAACGATGATTTGTTTTCGTTTTCTTCTGTCTTAGTTGTGTTTGTGCAAACAGCTTGTAATGGCGAATTATACACAAACTAATGCACTGTTAAGAAAATATTTACCCGCCTAAGTAATGGTGTCGATCTCTGTAGCATAGGCGTTGCCAACACGGGTCGTAATGCCGCGGTACCAGGTTCGATCCCAGCTGCAGGCGATTTGGAAGCAGGCCGTCTTGTGTTAGTTTCCACAGTGGTATCGAGAGTCGACTATTTAGGAGCAATGGCAAACTACTGGACGTAAAATATGCCTAGATAAAAACAGGGGAAAAAATGCTGGGGTTGGTTCTGCAACGTCCTGTAAAGGATACCAACAAATCCCCCCCCCCCTCCCTCCCCCCCTCCCCCCAGGTAATGGAGTCAGACAGATATGCAAGTAGGCTTATAGGCAAGTAGCATATAGGCAGGCAGTTAGACATGTAGGTTGCCAAGTAGGTAGACAGACGGCCAAGAAAACAGACAGGTGTCCAAGTTGGAACCATATAGACAGGCAGTGAGACATGTAGGTTGCCAAGTAGGTAGACAGGCGGCCAAGAAGACAGACAGGTGTCCAAGTTGGAACCATATAGACAGAAGGCGACAGATAGGTGTACAAGTAGACAGATAACGGCTTATGTAGATATATCTAAGGGCCTGGTAGACAGACATTGGGCAGGCAGACGGACATGCGACCATGTAGACAGACATAAAGGCTGTGTTGACAGACTGTTGACAGATAGACAAACAGAACCGTTTTAAGCCTCGCCTTTGTCTTGTTAGAGTGGTTAATAATAATAATAATAATTAGTGTTGACGTTTTCCCGTTTTTTTTCATACGTAAGTGTTACATTGTGCTATGGGGAGCTATGAGAACCACAGCCCATGGCGATGACGAGTGGGACCAGCAAGACCTGCCCGCCGTTGAGGCCAGGAAATAAGTTCTCTCTCTCTCCTTAGTGCAAAGCCTGGGTGGTATTGTAGAGATCATATGTGTGCATATATTTATATATATATATATATATATATATATATATATATATATATATATATATATATATATATATCGTTTACTTCAAAGGAAAAATAATACTAGTACTAGCGGAACAAAGTCGGCTGTTTATGATGATGATGATGATAATAATAATAATATTCTGGTGAAATGCAAATAAATTAAAAACATAACTTAAATTATATTTCCTAAAAAAATCAAATAAAAAAGTTAACAACGGAACCACTATGTATGCTTGGCATCGTTGGGGTGGGGGGGGGGGGGGGAATGGGAAACGTGGCCATTTTAAGAATTTACGCGACGGGATCCAAGGCTTCCCTACAAAAAAATGTGTATGTGTGTGTGTGTATGAAGGTGTGTGTATGTGTGTTTGTGTGTGTGTGTGGAAGAGGGTGAGGGCATCAAGTAGCAAACGCCCCCCCCCCCCTTCTAAGTTCTGGCGAACCAGAACGCCCCTGTCCTTGCATACAAGCACAATATGTCAGTGCGACGCATGAAAGCACATACATAAACAAATAACAAACTACAATAATGCAGCCAAAGACGTAAAATATCCTGATTATCACCAGCATCCTTTGAACCGGATATTACCTGTTTAATTACCGCCAGAACCAAGCAATCAATCGCGTAAACATTACAAATTGTCCAGTTCCGCGCCGCTCTTAATCTCTCACCAGATGTCGCTACCATTGATCTGAAGCTAATGTACCGTGAAGTGCTTGTGGCAAACTGTACTGTCAATGATTGTGAACGGTGCCCAATGATACCACTTGCTGCGATATTAACAATCTGTAGAAGGGTAAAATGTCGGCTCTGTGGCTAAGTCGATACGAACGCTTCGTAATGCCGGAATGCCGGGTTCGATCCCAGCCATGCGCCTTGCGTTAATTTCGACTGTGGTATCAAGAAAGCCGACCGACCAGAAAGAAATGGCAAACTACTGTACGTCAATTTGCCTAGAAAAGCCATACAGCAGCCAGGGGCTGTTGGGGTTGATTCTGCAACGTCATGTAAAGGATACGCAACTAACCTTAAGAGAGGTAAAATATTGGGTAAATCTACCCTGGCACAGTATCACAGCAGAAAGCAAGAATAAGTGTTAGTTTATCACGCTGTGCGATGCTTACATGTTTGAGGTTTGATGTTTTGGACAGCGGATCAACATTTGGGCACACAAATAGTAACTTATAAGTGCTCCCTTTTTCTTTTAACTAACGTCTAAGTCTGAAGAAGCTCAGCACAGTGCACAGGCTCTGTAGCATCGGTGAGGATCCTGAAATACTTTGGGAAGACTGTTAACTTTAAATTTTGCCCGGGCAGCGCCGTGAGGCTACTCTTTTCAATTTGCCACTGCCAAGAGATTTTTTTAACGCTCGCCGCGGATCGGAAGGTGACCTTGGTCCCAGGTCGACCCAGCCTTAAGTGGGTACAGCGTGCAGCCCCGGGAAGTAAAGGCGGTCGGCATGATACTGACCACATCACCAATCTTGTGCCGATTGGTCTATAAAATATAGGAAAGAACAGGCAGGGTATAAATCTAAATAATTACCATCACAGGACTCGAAACTATCGTCTCAAGATTTTTTTAAATTTCTTCATGTGAATAAATGTAGCAACCTTAGGAAACTTGTAGCTAAAAAAAAAAGTTTAATGACTCCGGCCTGTTGCATAAACTGTTTCAGCCCCACAAGGTGTTAGCTAATATCCGAAGGGGGTTACTGATGGCAAAACTAAACTCAAAGCTGAACTATTTCCAGAGCAGCCAGTTCTTCACAGTTGCTCATGAAACATAGGATGTAAAAACATGTTGACTGGTACACGTCAATAAAACATGGTCAATGGTAGTGTGTTGTTTGAGACAGAACCAGTTGAAGAGCAACGTTGTTTAGTCTTTTCCATTCGGTGCTCTGCTGGACAAATTTAAGCTGTCTTTGGAAACATTACCACACACACATACACACACACACACGCACACGCACACACACACACACACACACACACACACACAAGGAAAAAAAACATTACAATGCAATTATAAAATTATTAAATTGTAAAATGTTCTTCAGTATAGCTCATAAAATGCATGAGTCCTTGACAGACCCTCGGTTAGCTAATTTAGAGCCACTAATGTAGACAGTTCTACTAATGTAGATAGTTACAGAAGAAGACGAAGAAGAAGAAGAAGAAGAAGAAGAAGAAGAAGAAGAAGAAGAAGAAGAAGAAGAAGAAGAAGAAGAAGAAGAAGAAGAAGAAGAAGAAGAAGAAGAAGAAGAAGAAGAAGAAGAAGAAGAAGAAGAAGAAGAAGAAGAAGAAGGAGGAGAAAAAGCCTCGAAACTCGAGCGTTGCTTTGGAAACCGAATGACTTCTGGCATGCAACAATCACGTGACTTTGACAGAGTTCACAACGCAAGAGCTTCAACAGCAGCTGAAGGAAGAAATTGCAAAACTTTCTTCCAGAGAGGAAGAATGTAAGCCGGAAGGATTCCAAAGAAGTTAGTTGCGTAACATTTACAGGACGTTGCAGAACCCACCCCAGCATTTTTTTTTTTTTTGCTGTTGTGGTTTTTCTAGACAAATGTTACGTTCAGTAGTTTGCCATTGCTTACTACGCGGTCAGCTCCCGGCACTTACGAGCGCAACAATACACAAGCGTCCGATCTCACTACACAGATACCAGGGGAAATTATTAGAAGTCTACGTGAACAGAAAACGCAGCCTTCACCAGGACTTAAACCCGGGTCTTCTAGCATTCGAGGCGGACACCGTGCCTCGAGACCACGCAGCCTCCTTTTTCCTGTAGCTACCGTGACCCTACCAACAAGTCAATCTGCTCCCTGGAAGTATGTATGTATCTTGTACCCCACCATAACATCACACAAGCGATAAACATCCGGTGACACAAAGTGCCACCATGCGGATAATGATCGCCCGTAGAGAGGTCCTGGAAATGTGAGTGATCCGCTTGGCCATATTTCAAGCCCGGGTATACTTACGGCTCCCGGCAAAAGCCTGGGTGGGGCTTCAAAATAGCTAAAAATTGGATCCCACAAAGGGGTGACCAGATTATCATGTGTTTTATACATGTACACACACCCGAATTTGTTAATGAATACAATCTTAATGGTACGGCTGTCATGGATATGCCAGAGGGGGACAGAAATCCATGTCAGAAATATAACACTCGGCGATATGGAAAGAATAATCACCCATGCTGTATTGATCACCCTTGCTTGGCTCCCCTGAATGATGGTTTGCTCCCCTGAATGATTTTTTCCTCCCCCTGAATGAAATTATAATCATTTATTGCACGGATTATCTGACGGAATGTTGACTGCTCCCATTCCACACACGATTCTCCTGGGCTACAAGCACCAATGGTCCACAAAAAGAGCTTTTGTTGTTTTCACAGTTTTCCCTTCATCTGTAAACCGGTGGTTGATGAGCCGAATAATTGGTGTTTGCTGAAATAATACTGCATATCAGAAGGGAAATAAGGATGATTATGTCATGGAAAGGTTAACCCAGGCATCAAAGTCCTTCCGAAGTCGGGTGTGTCGGCTGAAAAGCGCAAATGTCGCAGCTATGTTGTAAACGGGTACGACGCATCAACATCTTCGGATGAACGCAGAAGAAGATAAAGAAGAGTAGTATTTGTAGCATATCATAAATATATTATCTAATTTAGGTAAGGTTCGCCACTCTTTTTTGAAATTATTTATCCTCATTATTATTAAGCATGCAAACAAGGCTCAGACTTTCCCTCCCTCTTACTTGAGCGGGGGGGGGGGGCGGGGGGGGGGGGCTCCCCCCCCCCCCTTTAGGTACAGAAAACTGTTTAGGGCGCTGAGTTTTTCTGTGTGTTATTCTCCCTTGTATACTTACACCTGTCAAGTAATGATATTTCTTCTGTTTAAACGCATTGTTAGTTATTTGACGCGTTTCCTTCGGAGATGTTGGTTGAACATGACGATTTTTTTTTTTCAGCAAAGCACGTACCTACCTAAGAGGGACGCTGTTCTCTTAAAACCTGTTTAGTGGAAGTCGCTCAACGGATGGTTTAAGCCGCAAGGTTTTGCTTCCTTTGGTGAGGGTAGAAGCTAACGGAAAATCACCACATGAATTGATATATTTGTTATTTCCCGTCCCTTTTAGGATTGAATTTTTCGTTATTTAAAGCCCTACTCTGGCTCTTGCCAGAGGCCGCAATACAGTGTAATAGGCTGGAAAAAGACTATAAACGATTTTATTTATTCTGGTTTACAATTGACAACTAGAAGACATAAACAGTTAGTCTTAGACATTAAGATGGGGAAAAATCTGGAAAAGTCTGGCCCACCGGGTATAAAAGACTTTGTTTAGTTTTTCAGAGTCCTATTTGACTTCCGGACGCTCCCTGGGTAGACTTATCTAGCTGTTGCTGCTTTGCACAATGAGCCGGTCAGCAGGTATGGCGACCGCAGGGAAAAGGCGTGGTCTGACTGATTTCGCAGATAGTGGTACGTTTCAATGGTTAAGTTTGATGATTAGCATTTTAGATTCTGGTCGAGCACGTTGTTGTCGTTAATGGGTTATTCGTGACGTATACGTTAATTCTGTGTTATGTTGAGTAAATAAACAGGTGTTCAATGTAGTAATCATAGTTCCAGTTGTTTTCCTTCAGCTTAGGACTTGTTGTTAGTGTGTCTAGTTTAGTTTAGTTGTTGCTTGACTTGATCTAGACTTTACACAGAAGATTTCTTGTCCGGGTGAGATGTGTATGATCTCTCCCCCGCCTAAACGAACTTTTTCTCTTTTTTTTTTTCTTGTTACTGGGGCAGCTGGAGGTTAGGGTTTGGTTTCCACTCGCCACGTGACATCGTTAGGAACTCTTGTAGGTTCAGAGTCGAGGAGATTTCAAGGAGTATATTTTCATTTTATCCTTCATAGTTATCTTTTTCCCTTTCCCCCCATTACAAGATACCCCCTTCTGCTTCGCTTCTAGTACAATAGACTGGCCATGAATAAAGCCTAAAGGCTGAACGCGGTTTCTGGGACCTCTCCACGGTGATCCTCATCCGCATGGTGACACATTGTGTCATCGGGTGTTTATCGCTTGTGTGATGTCCCGTTGGGGTAGAAAGTCACTCAGTCAGTCAACCACATGGAAAAGGCTGGGTTCCTTCCGGATTGAAATACTGCCCCAGACGCACCCCCTTGGTGAATGGGCGCTAGAACCCAAGCTAGGGGCTGAGCAGGTTCCTCGAGACCCTTTACAACGTGTTGCTTGTCATGCCTCAGTTCACCACTAAGTGGTGAAGAAGCAGCCAGTATATCTGCCTGTTAATTTCCTGACACACCGGCGTTACCTGGAGAAAATATCAAAATCTTCTTAACCATCCAGGAACTTTAAAGCAATACTTGTCACTCTGCACTGAACATACATGTATCCACCGTTCTCAACATGTTCTATAAGTTGCAATCACGACATGTGTGTGTAGCTGGGTTTCGGGCCAGCGGAAGGTTGCAGTGACCGCCTCCAGGTCTATTCTCAAACTAGATGCTGGCATTAAAAAAAAAAGAAAGATCCCTTTTCACTCATTTAGGCGCATCAGGCATATGGGAGAAGCACCCATATTTTTACAGACCAATCAGCACTAGGTGGGTAATGTGCTCAGCATTACACCGGCTGTCTTTACTTCCCCATAACATTCTGGTACCTATTTTAGGCTCTGTCGCCCCATACCATGATTAAAAATATACGCAGCCAGCAGTGGGTTTTGATCGCGGTACGTTAGAATTACGAGTCGGACTTGCAACGAATGTTATCGTACCACACACAAAAAGTTCACCTTACTTAGTTTACTCAATTTATTGTAAGCGTGCTGATTGTTTGCCATGAATCGGTGTCTGTTTTTTCACACACCACAATGTCACCGGGGCCCTCAAGGGAAGCAAAGAATAGTGACACTTTACCCTACCAGGCATGTAGTAAGAGGCGACCAAGGGTAGGGTTGGGCTTGAGGTTGGCTTCCCCATCCTGTAAAAAAAATAGCCACAAAAACCAACCAACCATGGATAAGTCAAAAAGAGAAACATGTAATACCAACCAGCCAAGATGAGGGGATGCTCTTCAAGTAGAAGAAATATGACACGGTGTGGAGAAAGCCGTAAGGAGTCCGGATCGTTGACGTACCTCCTCTCAGCTAGGAAAACCTCAAGAATTGGCACCTGGAATGGAATGTTAGAACTCTCTATGAAATAGAATATCTTTGCATTGGAACCCACAGGGGCATAGGAATAAAGGAAGGCCAAAAAAAAAAAAACACATGGAGAAGAGAGCTGGAGAATGAAATTAGAAAGATGGGGAGGACATGGGTAGAGCTCCATGTGTGTGTGTTGTCCATCAAGATGATGATGACCACCCTTTTTCATCAAGTATGAGTACGAAGATGACTGATGAGGCCGATGCGGGTCCGAAAAGTTCTTGGACAGTGAGGACAGGGAATGAGTGTTGTGCCAGGGAGGGGATCTCCGCCAGTCGCCTTTCTGTCCATCCTGTCTTGCTGTTCTGTTTGCTTCACATTTAGCTGCGCCCTTATGTAGAGCTGCACACCATGCATTTCGGTTTTGAGAGGAAGACTCCCAGTTGGTGTCATTCATCCCAAATGCTTTGAGTGAAGACTTCAAGGTGTCCTTAAAGAGTTTATTTTGCCCGCCTTGGGAACGTTTCCTAATTTGCAGCCCACCATAGAGGAGTTGTTTGTGAAGCCTGGGATCTAGCATGCGTGCCACATGACCAGCCTAACGAATCTGATACTGCATCAGTAGAGTGTGGATGCTGGGCATGGCTGCTTTCACAAGTACTTCGGTAAATGACGAAGGATAGAACAACTTGGCGTGAGTTGGTTGAGGGCCTATGCACCATTGGGAGATAGAAAGGCAGAAGAAGAAGAAACTAGATGTTTATTTACATTTTTAAAAACGTCACACGGGACATGATTTTAACAGGCTGCATGCCCAATTTACACCGAGCGACTATTGAGTTACAGATGTTTAAAGTCAAGCAGAACTTTCGGAACGGACTATAGCAATTTGCGTTATGGCTTATAGCTATGTTGTGTTCTATTTCGCCTCCGTCAGCTGCAAACTTCAGTGGAAAGTTTCGTTTATTTCTCCACTTCACTACTTCTTCATCTTCTTCTTCTTCTTTCGCGTTCACCAGTTGTAAACTCTAGCAGAAAGTTCTAATTGTTCATCTACTTCTGGACTGCAGTCCTGTTCCAGAACCTGAGTGCTGCGTGTGCATCCGTTTTACAGATCTGATTCATTTGTATGCAGACTGCTGGTTCCTTGGCTAGCAAGTAGCTGCACTCCGACTTTGAAGGAAGCTCCTAATTATTCGACTCTTACGACATGCTTTTGGGTAAGCAGTGGGTCTTTTCTTGTTTTCCCCTATAACAGGGCCCCAAAACCCACCACGTGGTGGACTTTAGTTCCCGAACTTGAGTTTTATGTACACATTCATTTTACAGATCTGGCTTATTCGAATGCAGACTTTTGATTCCTTGCTTCTCAGGCAGATTCGGTCCGGCTTCAAATGAAAATCCTTAGATCGACTTTAACGACATGCTTGTTAAGAAGGCAGTGGGTCTGTTTTTTGCCCCCTCCCCCACTACCCCCCTTCCCCCCTAGCCGGTCCAGGAACCCGCACAGGAAAACTACACTGTATTATCTGCACTCTGTGCCCAACACATCGAGTCCCTAATAAGTCTTCTTCAGTAACATGTTTGTTAATGTGACCCTGGGTCTATTAATTATTTTAATTTTAATTTATCGCAAAATGGTAGCTCGAAACACATATATGAAATATGCTAGGGTTGGATTATCAATCATATATGTATGACCGTGTGATGAGTATGTATTGCATGTATTTATTTTCTTGGTGAGCAGTGATGAGGTAATGCCATACAGAGCTATACATCAATGGTCACGCGATAGAAACCCACACAACAAGTCTACAGCTGGTTGTAATCAATTATTCTCAGAGCTAACGCAGTTGTTTTTTTTTTTTTTCCTAAACGAGCCGATTATGAAGGAAGATTGGCTAGTTGGCGCCACAGCTGATTAGAAATAATAATAATAGAATGCATGGTATCGGGAATCGTGGATTATGGAGAGGCATGATCGTCCACGCCAGTCGGCAAGGCAACTGATGATGATGATGACGATGATGGTGTCAGGAAAGAGAGGCAGGAATCGACCAGAATAAAGATAGGCACAGGATATTAGTGAAACACTCAGTAGGAAAGCGAACGAGGCGGGAGAGCTGGCGACAGACCGCGTTACTGTCAGGGAGACCGTCATGTCTAAGACCTGCTACATTATGAGCGCAGTAGTTGTGCGCTTTCCTGTCTGCCTAATGTGTTGGGTTCGAACGCCCATCGACGGGGGCATTTTATAAGCTGCTCTTGGCTTCCAGGCCGACGGAGCATAAAATGAGCACGAGGAAATGTCTTGGGTTGTGAAAGAGGCCAGCGGGATGCTGACCATATTACCCCCCCAAGTGTCGACTGATCTACAACAATGGGTCTCAAACTTCTTAATGCGGCTACCCTTTAATACAGTTCATCATGTTGTGGCGACACCAGCCATAAAATTATTTTTGATGCTAGTTCAAAACTTCAGTGAATGTGAGTTTTTCGATAGTCTAAGGTGACCCCTGTGACATGTCGTTCGACCCCCTAAGGGGTAGCGACCCACAGGTAGAGAACCGTTGGTCTATACGAAAATTTATCGAACACCATATGCCCGCAGTTGAGCCTGTATGCTTGTATGCTCCGAAGTTCAGGGGTCCGTTTAACGGACTTCATTATTTGCTCTACTAGTGTTCTCTTTATATAAATCTATATGAGTTGTCGCTGCAGCTGCGGAGTTCATGCTTAGTAAGATTTTCTTAACGACAGGCGGCTCGCCATTCCGTTGAGAGAGTGAGACTGTAATAATATCCACTCAGATAATTTCCGGGGAAGTGTAAAATCGATTGTCTCGGCTTCAACTTACTAGCCAGAACACAAGTGGTGATGGGATCAACATAACATCAATCCCCATCCTAGGTAATTTCAAAGTACCCATCTTAGAAAGAGAAGCCGCTGGTCGTACGGTCAAGATCGCTGGCTCTCATGTGTAAGACCCGGGTTCAAACTCTCGGCCAAAAATACAGTCCGTGGCGAGAGCACTAGCTAAACGACCCTAAATCCCGAGGTTCGCGCGCCTCCCCCTACCCCCCCCCCCCCTTCCCCTCCTCTCCCACACCCATCCCCGGTAAACATCTATTTTTCCATTACATTTCCTGATATCTATATAAGGGTGTGTCGACCTGGAAAAAAGGTCAAATATCAGAATTGCCTCCAAACGGATTTGAACACAAGACATTCTGGCCTGCAGACAAACGCTTAGCCACTACGCTACGGAAGATCTTGATTTATCTTCTGTTACCAAAACTAGCATTTATTTAAATTTAGAAACTAATCTTTAGATTATTTAAAGGGATGTAACCGTGAAAATTAAGCGCAACCACTCCCACTCCCTTCTCTCTATATCAGTCTCTCTCTCTCTCTCTCTCTCTCTCTCTCTCTCTCTCTCTCTCTCTCTTTCTCTCTCTCTCTCTCTCTCTCTCTCTAAATAGGAAAGGGCTCTCACAGGGCCATATCCTAATTTATGAGCATAACAATAAAGATAATAACGTAAGTAAAGTCAAAGACCCTTTACGCAAGCCCTGTGCAGGTCTACAGAACTTGACCTATATCTTATAGATTAATCTGTATTTACTGAGTGATGTGGTCATCATCAAGCTGGCCGCCTTTACTTCACAGGACTGTACTTTATACCTTTTTTGACAGTGGGTCGACCTGGGAGCCAAGATAAGTTTTTAAAAAATGTGCGGCTTCGTCAGAACCCGAACCCACGAGCTTCCGATCCGCTGGCGAGAGTCTAGCTGCTACACCACGGCGGCTCCCAATAATAGTATACTGAGCGGTAAAAAAATATATAATGCCTTTGAAATAACATGAAATGTGTAATGAAATACTTCTTACTATCTTACCAGGTTATGTTAGGCAGATGTGGTCAAGGCCCTTTGGGAACAAGCAACGGAATCAGTAGAGATAGAAGATTATTATGGCCTGGAGAGAATGAGGCATCTGGGTGTAACCTGAGGGTCTGTCCGGCTAACTACACTCAGAGGAAAGGCAGGACGGACATATAGCCAGATTGTGAACGGTACCACCAGTACTTAAACTCTGCGCTGTCTGCTGAAGATGAGGACAGAGCATGTATGGGGATTTTCCCCGAGTGCTGTGATGTCAATTCTTGACTCAACTTAACTCAACTACCCGCTAAGACTGAAGGTTTGACCTGACTGGTAGATCCATAACCGATGCCCTAATTCTAACTTCCTTTTAGGTTAAACGGGGTGTTTGGGATCTGCTACACTGGTCTGCTTTTGAGATCGATGTTTTAATTAGGGCTGTACCGAATAGTGATATTCACTATTTGGCCGAATACGAATAGCTGGACCAACTATTCGGCCGAATACGAATACGAATAGTGAACCATCATCATCAGGTGCATTGCCGACTGGCATGGGCGATTAGGCCTTGCCACAATCTGAGATCTCCTGCAGCATGTATTAGTTCGTGTGTTGAAACACCTCCATGCCATGCAACAAGACTGTCAAGAATCTTCTCTCGTTGTCTTCCTCTATCCCTCCTTCCTCAGATCTTTCCAGTGGTTACCACATGTTTCATTTTCCCTCATCTTATAACATGGCCGAAAAATTATGACTGTCTCTTTCTGATGTCTGTGAGTAGTTGTCTTCGGGCTGCCGCCTTTTTAAAACCTCTTGGTTGCTTTTTTTCTGGCTGTCCAAGGTATTTTAAACATTGTTCTGTAAAACCACATCTAGGAGACCTCAAGAAATTGTTTGGCCTGCCTACCGATTGTCCAGGACTCACAGCCATATGTTAAAACTGGATGTGTGTAGCAAGCAAAAAAGCATTAGCTTTAAAAAAAAAAAGAAAACACAATCGTTCCATGTTGTCAGCATTAAGGCAGCTTCTTGTCTCACTGAACGTATTTCCAGCTGTGTTAAACAGACGTTCACTTGGTACGCTCGTAGGTGGTGCACAAAGTAACGCTTGACAGTATGAACCAAGGTGGGAAATCTTGATATGTTCATTTTCCACCAGTCCAGAAACGGGTGTAAGGTAACCACTATTCGTATTCAGCCTGACCGCAACTATTCGGCCGAATACCGAATAGTTATTAGGTCCACTATTCGGCCCCGAAGAGAATACGAAGCGAATATTCGGTACAGCCCTAGTTTTAATCTCAGTATGGTATGTAAAACATTTAATTAGGTGCCCGGAGAGAACAAACCGATCGATCAAACAAATACTTCTACACATAATTTCCACGCATGGTTAAAAACAGCTACTTAACCTCCTTGCAAGTGTGCGGGAAGGGGGGGGGGTGGGTCTTCTAAAAATTAGTGGCCTGTGGAAGGGGGAGGTGCAACTCACCTAAGCCGCCAGCTTCCGACACCTCTGCCTAGAACTAGATAAAGGAAATAGAGATTGTGAGCAACACTGTGTTACAAGTGCCAAAAGTGGACATTAGCAACAAGGGAGAGAGAGAGAGAGAGAGAGAGAGAGAGAGAGAGAGAGAGAGAGAGAGAGAGAGAGACTCAAAAGAACAGAAATGTAATTTGAAAAGACAGGATCAGAAATAAGGATATCAGGAAAGAAACTGGGACGGAACCAGTACTAAACTGTATCAAGTCTTCCCCCAGACAGCGCCCCACAGAGAGCCCCGTCGCCAAGACTTAATGGAAGCAGACCAGAGGTCGACCACGAAAACGATGGATAGATGGAGTATCAGATGGAAGCCATAAATACCAGCATCTACGATTAACAGATCCCAATGCTGGCACCAGATGCCTCTTCAAAGCCTGACCCTCTCAGACAGAACAGGACTAGAGAAGAATAACAAGTACACGAGATAACCTCATCTGCTGGTTGTATTGTCATTGTTATGAGTTGGCAAGTGCGAATCTCATACACACTGTCAGAATGTTTGCTGTTTGTTCAACTCTTGTTATCCTTCTCCTTGTATTGATATGTAGCTCCTACTTTAACTTTTGATGCGACTGTGGCTATACATAGGAGTGTTTATAAGAATTCTGTAGAAGACAGAAGGGCCTGCGTGGTCTCGAGGCATGGTGTCCGCCTCGAGTGCTAGAGGTTCCAGGTTCAATCCCCGGTAAGGGCTGGGATTTTGTCACGTGGGCTTGGACTTCTAGTAATTTCCTGGTCTCTGGGTAGTGAGATCGGACGCCCGTGTGCATTGTTGTGCACATAAAAAATCCTATGGTAGCTGGAAATCGAAAAATGCAGCCTAACGGCTCTGCCCGAGCAAAATTTGGAGTTGAAAATCTACTCAGAGTATTTCAGGATCCTCGCCGGTGCTACAGAGCCTGTGCACTGGGCCGAGCTTTTTCGGACTCAGACTAGAGTTAGAAGAAGAACGGAGAACTTATGGGTTCCCCAACCACCGTGTGCCATGATGTTGGTCCGTTGTTCAAATTTTAAACTTGTAGAAGACTGTTGCACACTGTGTCAGAGCTTTGCTCGTCCGTGTTTTGTTGTTAACTTTCCGCATGTACTGGTGTCTACTTCTGGCTACAACGCCTTTCTCCGGTGTTGTTCTGGAAAAAGTGTTCAATTAGAAATCAGAAGGTGGTGGTGAGCTGCAACAGGGGAGTTAAGCGGCATAAATAACCTAAGGCACAACACGTGCAAACAGAAATTAATGTAAACATTCTAAGAGCATGCATTTTCCCCTGGTAGCGCACGGTTGTGAATCAAAGAACTATTTCACGATCAATAACGGTAGAAAATTGAAGCATTTAAATGTGACTGTTATCCTCGTTTGGAGTCGGGGGAGGGGGAGGAGAGACTAGACCCACAGATATATCGTTAAAAGCGACAAATTAGGGATTGGATGAAACTAAATATTTTTGGCACTGCGGCGCAGATAATCAGCCTAACTGTAAACCACAATAGAATATGCCAACCATTGTGTGAGGGTGAACGCTGAAGAGAAAGAAAGGCAAATTATTAGAAGTCTTAGTCGAGCTTTCAACTTCATTACATTCGGGTCACCCCATCCATACTTGCTCCGCACCTGTGCCAGTGAAAATTAGCTGAAATGTCCCTCACTGTCGCATTTGAAAAATACTTGTGAACAAGCGTCGGCTCTGTGGCTAAGTTGATGCGAACGCTTCGTAATGCCGGTATACCTGGTTCGATCCCAGCTGCGGGCCATGCGCTTTGCGTTGGTTTCGACAGTGGTATCAAGAAAACCGACCGTTCAGAAGGCAGTGGCAAACTAATGGACGTAAATTTGCCTAGAAAAACCACACAACAGCCAGGGACTGTTGGGGTTGGTTCTGCAACGTCCTGTAAAGGATAAGCAACTAACCTTTTTTTGTGAACAAACAATTAGTCCCGCAACAATCCAGAAATTTGCGCACCCTGTAAATGCATATGGCAGTTGCTAGAGGCGCCAACGCCAATAATCGCCACCAGAAACAGTTTGTCGTTGATGGAAGTAGATAGGCACGATAAGCTGGCTATACACACACGTAGAATTATTAAATAAGGTATTTCACCAGCCCCCGTGTAAACCGGCTACCGAACAAATTGAATACCACGCCACGACTCAACCACTGAACAAATTGAAGGCATTCCACATAAAAACCCTGCTCACAGGGCTGCACCAAGCACTAAACGCAGTAGCTCAGGCAGCGAAACCGTATACTGTCCATGCGTGGAAACTTCAATACATAGAACCTAAACTCCGTGATCCTCGCCCCTTAAAAATTATGATGGGAATGCAACCCCCCCCCCCTCCCCTCCCCTCCTTTCTCCCTTTCCCCTCATGTCCCCTCCCCCCAACCCCTTTCCGACAAAACACACACACACACACACACACACACAAACACACATATTCTTGATGGTGGTTTGCCTTGTAAATTATTAACCCAAGAGGCCCGTTATGAGTTGAGGATCGGCTAAATAGCACTTGGAACGTTCAAATGTGCGTTACGTCCTTGTCTTCAGCAGCAAGCGCAGAGCTCCAGTTCCGATGACACCAGCAACAATCTGATTGAATGTCCCTCTTACCCCTCCCCTGAGTGTTGAGCGTCGGCCATATTCCCTGGTCACTGCTTTGTGTACTGTTCTATGCAGACCGTGTTGATCTGTGTGTGCTTTCGCACTGTTTACTCGCTTCTAAGGGACTCTTAGATCATGTGGCTTTCCATGCATCAGTTAACCACTAAGTGATGAACAACCAGCCAATCTATCTGCCTGTTAATTTCCCGACACACCGGCCTTAACCTGGAGATATGTCCAAATCACTTTAACTACATGGGACCTCTAAAGCGATACTTGCCACTCTTCATGGAACATACATGTCTCCACCTTTCTCAACATGTTCTGTGAGTTACAATTACGACATGTCCGTGTAACTGGGTCTCAAGCCAGCGAAAGGTTGCAGTGACCGCCTCAACCTCTATTCTAAAACTAGATGTCAGGTACCATATTCCAGACCTTGTTGCACTAAACAACGACCATTTACTTTGGCTATAAACGCCTAAACAAGACCCAAAGAGTGAAAGAAAAAGCATTCTCTTTTACCCATCACACAGGCGCGCACCAGTGTGCACTGCTACTGTAAACACAACAACAACATAACAACAGAATAAAAGCGGATATAAATATACAAGGTTGTCTTTCATTTCACAAAGATGCGCTCAATTCTCATGTCTTTTTGTTTATTTCATAAAAAAGGTTTATTGTTTACCCGAAAACTGGAAATGATGGTTCAAAATTGTTAGTTCATTTCAATTTAGAGATGGATGGGCGGGACGATGAAAGCGATAAAGGGTAAGATCAATTAATCAGTATTTGAATAATTGAATGTGAATTTCAAACAACAAAAAAGCGGCTCTCCTTTGAATCAACCCCCAAAATGGCGGCATGCCACATTCTGGCCATAAAATATCCAAATATATCCGAACGACGGTGTTCGCGTATATAAAAAATACGGACTTTCTGCCAAGGAACAAATCGCGGCAAAACTAGGATTACTTGACAATATGAACATTGCCAGACGATAGGAGCAGACGATAATTTTGAGCGTTTCTGCAGACGATACTAGCAGACGATAAAAGCGACCGTTGACAATTTCGAGACAATACAGACGATACCGACAGCGATATGACAGCATGCACAAAACGCGGCATTGGGGACTAAACTAGGTGCCTGGGACTCACGAGTACAGTAATTGGAGGAAGTTGCAGGAGATGCGGTAGCTGCCGCTCGTGAGTCCAAGCCATCTAGTTTAGTCCCCATCCGCTCGGCGGTGAGGCACACTCGCAGAAGCAGGTCGGCAAGTAACGTATCGCCGAGAGCCTGTCAGAGCATTTGTTTCGTTTTTCGGAGCCAGCACATATATTTTTAATAGAACTGACCCGCATTCGGACATTTTTGGATATTCTATGGCAAGAAATTGGCCAAATCAGCTCTCTTTCGAGCGCCATCATATTAAAGCCGCCATTTTGGGGGTTGATTCAAAGGAGAGCCGTATTTTCTTCCTCAGCCAAGTGCCTAGGAAGCTGTAAGCAATGTCTGCTCTTTAAAATTTTGTCTTTTCTGCAGAAACCTCTTATCTTCATCAGTGAAGTGCCTGACAAGATGTAAGCACTTTCTGTTTTCTCTCTTTAAAATCTGTTATCTAATCTGCTATTCATGTCTCTACTTGTTTTTCTCCTTTCTGCTATGTCTGATGTAACTAAAAGTTGAAATAAGAATTGACATCATAGCACTCATGACACTCCCATAATCGCCCCGTCCCCAGTTTCAGCAGCAAGCTCAAAGTTCTAATTCCGATGGTAACTGTCTGATTTGAAGGAATGGAGCAGGACTGTTGGGACAGCATGCGTCGTATATGGAAAATAACTCTGTGCAATGAACTGATTCTCTCGACTTTAACTTAAAATGTGTTAAATAAAGCAACAGCTTGGGGACAATATGTTAAAAAAATACATGCGTTAAAATAGGCCCTCATTTTTGCAGTGTCTATGGCTTTGTTTTAAATAACTATCTAATCAGAGTCAGTTAAACATGTAACGGGGAAAAGGGGGGGGGGGGCATAGGAAATTACCACGGGGGACGAGTAGTGACTCCCACATAATTAGGTCTTCACTTATTGTCAAGTTCTTGGTTTGTGTTTGGCTAATCCCCCCCCCCCCCCCGCCCGCTTTGTTTTCTCTGTGTCTGCGCCCCTGGATTGACATGGTAATTGTCATTTCGGACAGAATCTATTTGAAGGGTTGCTATTATTATTATTGCGCACTCAAACTATGCTTGCATGTTGAATTAAGAATCGACATCACAGCACTCGCGACACTTTCCTTTCTCATCTTCAGCAGCAAGCAAAGAGTTCCAGTTCTGATGGTACCAGTAACTGTCTGATTGTACATCCGTCTCGCTTTTTCCTGAGAGTTGAGCGTCGGCTAGATCCCCTGGTAACTCCTGGCAGTGCCATTCTCCTCAGACCGTAATGGTCCGTTTATGCCTACGCACTGTTCACTCGCTTCCAAAGGGCCTTCACAGCATCTAGCTTGTCATACATCAATTCACCATCAAGTGGGGCAGAACCGACCAGGCTATCTGCCTGCTTAACCATGCTTAAGCCCGTCTTGCCTCTGGCTCCCTAGAAAATGTCTAAAGGGTCTCCCAATGTTTTCTTTGTGTTGGCGCCCCTTAGCAATCTGGTTCTTGCCAAAACTATCCACTAGGGATGGAATTTATATCAAGGTTTAAAAACTATCAGAACACTATACTGATTCAAGAGCTTGTGTGTGCGACATGTAGGCGCCATATCATTGGCCATGTTTGAGTAGAAGCGCTGCACTTTACGTTCTAATGTTTTATCTGTACATGCGACTCTCGTAACTCTTTCTTTCTTTCTTTCTTTCTTTCTTTCTTTCTTTCTTTCTTTCTTTCTTTCTTTCTTTCTTTCTTTCTTTCTTTCTTTCTTTCTTTCTTTCTTTCTTTCTTTCTTTCTTTCTTTCTTCTTTCTTTCTTTCTTTCTTTCTTTTCTTTCTTTTCTTTCTTTCTTTCTTTCTTTCTTTCTTTCTTTCTTTCTTTCTTTCTTTCTTTCTTTCTTTCTTTCTTTCTTTCTTTCTTTCTTTCTTTCTTTCTTTCTTTCTTTCTTTCTTTCTTTCTTTCTTTCTTTCTTTCTTTCTTTCTTTCTTTCTTTCTTTCTTTCTTTCTTTCTTTCTTTCTTTCTTTCTTTCTTTCTTTCTTTCTTTCTTTCTCTTTCTTTCATTTCTTTCTTTCTGTCTGTCTGTCTGTCTGTCTGTCTGTCTGTCTGTCTGTCTGTCTGTCTGTCTGTCTGTCTGTCTGTCTGTCTGTCTGTCTGTCTGTCTGTCTGTCTGTCTGTCTGTCTGTCTGTCTGTCTGTTTGTCTGTCTGTCTGTCTGTCTGTCTGTCTGTCTGTCTGTCTGTCTGTCTGTCTGTCTGTCTGTCTGTCTGTCTGTCTGTCTTTTTCTATCTTTTTTTCTTTCTTTCATCCTTTATCCCACTTTCTTCCATCCTATTCCATTTTCTTAGCCTTTCCTCTTTATGTCTGTCTCTCTGCCTCTCTCTCTCTCTCTCTCTGACTGTCCCTCCCTCTCTCTCTCTCTCTCTCTCTCTCTCTCTCTCTCTCTCTCTTCTCTCTCTCGTGTCACATACATTATTTATATTCCCATATAGAAATAATCAGTTATTAAATACTTTTTGATTAATTAATTATCTATAATATACGTAGAATTTGTCAAAAAAGCTCTTTAGACTCAGAAAGTCATAAATCTCCGACGTCTTTACAATACGTTCATTTAGATTTTCTTCTCGAATGTGTTGGCTGCACTAATTATTATTATCATCATCATTGTCATCAAGATCAGCGAGTGCTTTGCCCACTGGCGTTGGTGATCATATGTCTTCAGATCTTGTGATGTCATATAGGATATATCACTTCGTAGGCTTACACAATTACATAACTAAAGTTTGCTGAAATTTTTCCCGCATTGTCTTCATTTAGCCTTCTGTGTGAAAGATGGGTGTTTGGAAGGACCGAATGTAAGACGGGCCTGCTTCCCCAATTTGTCACCCTTTGAAAAAAAAAGTTCGTTCGTTCGTCCGTTCGTTTCTTTCTATCCCCATTTCCTGATATATTCATCAAACCTTTAGAGCGCGCGAACAATACATAACCTTCTTTCTTTTTCTTGTGTCCTACGGCTCACGCCAAAAGCGTCGCAGAAGGGAGTTACCTAGCAATAATCATCTGGTTCATTATTCCCTCCTCTAACCTCCACTCCCCCCTCCCAACCCAAATTCCTCTAACATACGTGGTTCTGATTTCAGCAGAGGGGAGATAGATGACCACACATAATCTGGTTCATTATCTTCCATTCCTCCAGTATACGTTGTTCTGATTTCAGCAGAGCGGAGATAGATGACCACACATAATCTGGTTCAGTATCTTCCATTCCTCCAGTATACGTTGTTCTGATTTCAGCAGAGGGGAGTTAGATGACCACACATAATCTGGTTCATTATCTTCCATTCCTCGAGTATACGTTGGTTTTTTTTTTAATTTCAGCAGACAGCATTTAGGGAGTTGGATATAGAACATTTCATCATCTGGTTTATTCACCCATTCCACTAACATACGTAGTTCTGGTTTCAGCACAGAGGATTTAGAAAGTTGGATAAAGAACAGTACATCATCTAGTTCATTCCCTCTTCCCCACCGCTCCCCCTTTCCTGTAACATACGTGGTTCTGATTTCAGCAGAGAGGAGTGAGGGAGTTAGATAGAGAACAGCACATCATCTGGTTCATTCCCTCTTCCCCCCCCCTCCCCCTATTCCTTGAACATACGTTGATTCTGATTTCAGCAGAGAGATGTTAGAAAACAGTGCATCCTCTAGTTTATTATCTTCCCATTCCTCTAACATGCGAGGTTCTGGTTTCAGCAGAGAGTAGTCAGGGAATTAGATAGAACAGCACATCATCTGGTTCACCCCCCCCCCCCCTCCCCCAAATCCCCTTTTTTTCCCTAAAACATACGTGATTCTGATTTCTGCAGAGAGGTGTTAGATATTATCGCCCCATTCCTCTAACATTCTTAACTCTGGTTTCAGCAGAGAAGTGTTAGATATTATCTCTCCATTCCTCTAACATTCCTAACTCTGGTTTCAGCAGAGAGGCGTTAGATATTATCTCTCCATTCCTCTAACATTCTTAACACTGGTTTCAGCAGAGAGGTGTTAGATATTATCTCTCCATTCCTCTAACATTCTTAACTCTGGTTTCAGCAGAGAGGTGTTAGATATTATCTCTCCATTCCTCTAACATTCCTAATGTCGTGGAGAGAACAGCCAACCCTACAGGATGGACGAGTCGTGACGCTGACTTCCTAGCGGGCACGTCATATTTCAAACAAACCCGTCAGGAGGGGTATATAGTCCCTTATATTGATATATACCTTTATCTGGTGAAATATTCATTTCTAGACCCTCTAGTTGCTTTGAGAAATCTTCATTCTCAAGCTTGCAACTGTGCGCTGAAGATTTATGGTGTTTAATTCCGAAATTCCTGTAAGCCTGTTTACTCCTTGGGCATGAATACAGGGACTTCTTTCCTAGAGACGCCAAGCGTAGTTTTGAGCGGCTTTCTTTCGCCTGGTCTCCAAAGTGTCAAGACGTGTATACAGTCTATGAAAAAAATTGGCGCATTCAAAGAACCAGTTCTATCTTTGAAGAAACCCTAAGCTTGGGATGATACCTCCTTAGAGATCAGGCAGAGGAATCACAGTCTAGCCAACAACCACCAACCCATACTATTCTGGGCACCAAGTATACCCAAAAGTCCTACCTATTGTTGCCACTACGAGCTTGTTTGTGAGTTCCAGGACTAGTGGGCAATTGCAGATACCTATGTCATTAATCCAGATATTCAGTCTTCAAGAGCTTTGTTGGGCTCTTGTGCAGTTCCTGTGTCCCCACCTGCGAAACTATCAGCGGGCACCACAGTCTTCAAGAGCTTTGTAAGGTTCCTACGCAGTTCCTGTGTCCTCACCTGTGAGACAGTCAGCTTGTACCAGATTAAATCGAGGCATAGCTACCTATTGAGTAAATCACAGTCAAATCACCATGGACAGAGGCGAGCATTGACCTACGAACTGGGATAAGTGATCTCTTATTCATATACATGCTCTCTTCCCACAGCTCCTTGTGATTCCTATGATGAACTCATGTAATATCCAAGAACTACATCTGGCTGCTTCAACATCTGGGTTGTGTCATTGATTCCTGAACTCCATTCACTGAACACTCTTGATTATCTACTCATTTATATTTGTATTTATAGTGAACTTATTACATGCAAAAATTTCCATGGCTGACTTGGGTGTCCCTGTTTCTAACTGTCTAGCTTTTATGTTTGTGTGAGTAATAAGTGTAATCTGTGTTAACATGGCTATGATAGTATACTATTATAACCTGGTTAAAGTAGTGGGGGTGTCCAGCCAAGTGTGCCTAGGAATAATATATATTTTGTAGTGCCAAGCTTGAGTTGCCCTACTCCTGAAATAAGTTGAGCGTATATTGGCCATGGCATATCCCATAGACCAATACGAGCCAACGACTCAACATTATTATTTCAGAGTGCTGTTGGTTCTTAAGGAGAAATCCTTAAATCAGGCACGTGACAGGAGCGGTATGTGACACCTAACTCTGGTTTCAGCAGAGAGGTGTTAGATATTATCTCTCCATTCCTCTAACGTTCTTAACTCTGGTTTCAGCAGAGAGGTGTTAGATATTATCTCTCCATTCCTCTAACATTCTTAACTCTGGTTTCAGCAGAGAGGTGTTAGATATTATCTCTCCATTCCTCTAACATTCCTAACTCTGGTTTCAGAAGAGAGGTGTTAAATAACAGTGCATCATCTGGTCCATTATCTCTCCATTCCTCTAACATTCCTAACTCTGGTTTCAGAAGAGAGGTGTTAAATAACAGCACATAATCTGGTTCATTATCTCCCCATTCCTCTAACATTCTTGAATCTGGTTTCAACAGAGAGGACGAGGAAGACAGTGATGACGCACAGGCTGAAGTAGACAAAAGAGTGGCTCAGATGCTAAAGAATCAACAGCAATACCTCCACATGTGTAGTTCCTCCGCTCAAATCCTGCAGTTTTTGTCCCATCTAGTGCCAGGTCTGTCTTATATCTGCATACGTTCGTAATCCCGAACAGGAAATCTACATTTTTGTAGAGTAATAAAAGCATACATTAAGTATAACAATTAAAAGTCTACATTCCTATGATAAAGACAAAGCCTACATTTTGTAACTAAACGAGAAGCTTATAAATGGATTAAAAAATAGACACTATAATATATATATATATATATATATATATATATATATATATATATATATATATATATATATATATATATATATATATATATATATATATATATTATATTTCTAATAAGATACATATTGTATTAAGATACATACATTATTTAGATAAACTAGAAACCAACATTCTTTAGATAAACTAAAAACCAACATTCCATCGATGACACAGTAAACAACAGGTCATAGAAAAATATGAAACCTATATTACATAGATAAACAAGAAACCAATATTCCAAATAAGAACGGGACATCAAACATTCCATAGACGAACTAGAAACAAATATTACATATATCAACAAGAAATCAACTTTCCATAGAGGAACTAGAAACAAATATTACATATATCAACAAGAAATCAACTTTCCATAGAGGAACTAGAAACAATTATTCCAGATATAAACTGAAAACCAATTAGTATAAGAGCTAAAAACTTTATTATTAAATGACATTAGAAACCCATTATAGATAAATACTCTTTGTAGAATCTATCTATCTATCTATCTATCTATCTATCTATCTATCTATCTATCTATCTATCTATCTATCTATCTATCTATCTATCTATCTATCTATCTATCTATCTATCTATCTATCTATCTATCTATCTATCTATCTATCTATCTATCTATCTATCTATCTATCTATCTATCTATCTATCTATCTATCTATCTATCTATCTATCTATCTATCTATCTATCTATCTATCTATCTATCTATCTATCTATCTATCTATCTATCTATCTATCTATCTATCTATCTATCTATCTATCTATCTATCTATCTATCTATCTATCTATCTATCTATCTATCTATCTATCTATCTATCTATCTATCTATCTATCTATCTATCTATCTATCTATCTATCTATCTATCTATCTATCTATCTATCTATCTATCTATCCATCCATCCATCCATCCATCCATCCATCCATCCATCTATCTATCTATCTATCTATCTATCTATCTATCTATCTATCTATCTATCTATCTATCTATCTATTTTTTCTATCTATCTATCTATCTATCTATCTATCTATCTATCTATCTATCTATCTATCTATCTATCTATCTATCCTATCTATCTATCTATCTATCTATCTATCTATCTATCTATCTATCTATCTATCTATCTATCTATCTATCTATCTATCTATCTATCTATCTATCTATCTCTCTCTTTCTCTATCTATCTCTCTCTATCTATCTCTCTATCTCTCTATCTCTCTATCTCTCTATCTATCTATCTATCTATCTATCTATCTATCTATCTATCTATCTATCTATCTATCTATCTATCTATCTATCTATCTATCTATCTATCTATCTATCTATCTATCTATCTATCTATCTATCTATCTATCTATCTATCTATCTATCTATCTATCTATCTATCTATCTATCTATCTATCTATCTATCTATCTATCTATCTATCTATCTATCTATCTATCTATCTATCTATCTATCTATCTATCGATCTATCTATCTATCGATCTATCTATCTATCGATCTATCTATCTATCGATCTATCTATCTATCTATCTATCTATCTATCTATCTATCTATCTATCTATCTATCTATCTATCTATCTGTCTATCTGTCTATCTATCTATCTGTCTATCTATCTATCTATCTATCTATCTATCTATCTATCTATCTATCTATCTATCTATCTATCTATCTATCTATCTATCTATCTATCTATCTATCTATCTATCTATCTATCTATCTATCTATCTATCTATCTATCTATCTATCTATCTATCTATCTATCTAATCTATCTAATCTATCTATCTATCTAATCTATCTATCTATCTATCTATCTATCTATCTATCTATCTATCTATCTATCTATCTATCTATCTATCTATCTATCTATCTATCTATCTATCTATCTATCTATCTATCTATCTATCTATCTGTCTGTCTGTCTGTCTGTCTGTCTGTCTGTCTGTCTGTCTGTCTGTCTGTCTGTCTGTCTGTCTGTCTGTCTGTCCGTCTGTCCGTCTGTCCGTCTGTCCGTCTGTCCGTCTGTCCGTCTGTCCGTCTGTCTGTCTGTCTGTCCGTCTGTCTGTCTGTCTGTCTGTCTGTCTGTCTAAACTAATCTGTATTTCTGTCTGTTTTGTCTGCTTGCATGTCTATTTGTCTATATATATCGGTCTGTCGGTTCGTTTGTGTGTCTGGCTGTCCGTTTGTCTTTCTGCGTAGTGTCTGTCTGCAAGACTGTCTGCCTATGGGTCACGCAGACTGTTATCAGAATCAAAGATACATTTGGATTGATATTTTCCTGTCTTCCTTTGAATAGCAATTTCCGGACAAGTGATGGGACTGGAAAGTGTCACAGAAGACAGCGAAGAGGCTTCATCCAGGTCGGACTCCGCATCATCGACACAGTCACCTGCAACCTCAGATGACAACACGGGTATACCGATTGTGAACTTAGCGTTTTGAAACTACATTCAATGCAGACATATATTTTCCTTGCAAGTTGCATGACTCGTTCATCACGTATAGTCAATGCAGACACATATTTCGCTTGCAAGTTGCATGACTCATTCATAACGTATAGTCAGTGCAGGCAAAAATTTCGCTTGCATGTCACATGACTCATTTATCACGTATATTCAATGCAGACAAATATTTCGCTTGCATGTTACATGACTCATTTATCACGTATAGTCAATAATTTTGTTTTACTCTAATCTATCCTGGCTTTAGCGCCGTGGTCTAGCGGCTTGCTGCTCGCCTGCGGATTCAAAGGTCGTGGGTTCCAATCCGAGCGGAGCCGGAAGTGTCTCAAAACCTTTTTTAGCTCACATGTCCTCCAGCCTTAAATTGTACCAGATAAAGTCCTGGGAAGTCAAGGCGGCAAGGGTGATGTTGACCCACATCACCCAGCGAGTGCTGGCTGGTATATTACATATAGGTCTAGTCTACAGGTGCAGTACTGCTGAAGTGTCTTTCTATACTGTCTTTACAGCAGCAGTTACGACTGTAAGTCAAGACCGAAATGAAATGTAAACGTACTATGCTAGCTGTGACACAGAAAGATCGACTTAGGAACGATTATCTGCACAGAACCAATACTGAATTTTAAAGGTAGACAACGAACCAAAGGGTTTGGCCCTGTAACAAGATTGGCATCAGACAGGCCATCACAGAGAGCAATGTTATACAGATACAGCGGTAACAGACCCAGAGGTCGACCACGCAGAACATGGACCGCAGAAATATCAGAGACACTGAAAATAACTTTATACCGAAACCGCCAGAAGGGCCCGTTCCAGAGATCTCTTCCTGCCCCTGACGCTGTTCCATGAATTCCATGAATAGAGAAAAGAAGAAGAAGAAGAAGGGAAAAGATGGATGACCGGGAAATTTTGAGGGTGTGTGGTGGGGGATTGGGGGGAGGTGGGGGGGGAGGGCTGTGAGCCTGATGATTTAGGCTGTATGACTAGTGTAGTCCTCACACACTATCTTCCCGCCCTCTCCCCGCCCCTCTCCCCGCCCCTCCCCCCACCCCGGAAACAACACATCGTAGCCTCCATTTCGGCAGAAATAAAAAAAATATCCTTCACCCAACAAGGATCGAACCCAGGCCTACCGTATGAGAGCTAAGCGATCTAAGTAATATGCCAGTTTGTTTTTTTAGTTGTCACTATTAAATATGTGTGTTTGTGTGTGTATGTGTGTGTGTGTTTGTGTTTGTGTGTGTGTGTGTGTGTGTTTGTATGTTTGTGTTCGTATGTATGTGTGTGCGTATGTGTGTGTATGTGTGTGTATGTGTGTGTGTGTGTTTGGGTGTGTACGTGTGTGTAGGTGTGTGTATGTGTGTGTTTGTGTGTGTGTGTTTGTGTGTGTGTGGTTTTTTTTGTGTGTATGTGTGTGTATGTGTGTTTATGTGTGTGTTTGTGTGTGTGTATGTGTGTATATGTGTGTGTGTGTGTGCATGTATGTGTGTATGTATGTATGTATGTGTGTGTGCATGTATGTGTATGTGTGTGTATGTATGTGTATGTGTGTGTACGTATGTGTATGTGTGTGTGTTTGTGTGTGTGTGTTTGTGTGTGTATGTATGTGTGTGTATGTTCATGGAGGGCAGTATTTACCATTAGGCATACTAAGCACGTGCTTAGGCAACACAGAGAGAGAGGGGACACCACATAAATTATAAATCATCTCGGAGCTGAGCGTCTGTTTTCTCAGAGTCAGAGTGACAAATTCTTAACAAATCCCATCAGACCAACAATTCAACAAGACAGACTAGATGCCTCGCCTCTATTAAGTATTGTTGCATAAGATTAGATTCTGGACATGATAACAGACTTTGCGATTTGGGAGGAAGGGTGGGGGGGAGGAGAACACTTTTCAAATGTAAATAAAGTGGAAGTATTCACACAATTTTTCAGTGCTTAAAGAGAGGGCAGCTGGGGCGGAACCAAAATCTGTTAAATTCTCTAGCAATCAAAGGGTCTGGATCCGGCCCGGTGTGTGTATGTGTGTTTGTGTGTGAGCGTAAATAGGTGCTGTTTTCCGATGTGGACGTGATTGGTGTTTACGGAACTGATCATGTGGTACCGGGTCCTTTGCAGAACGTTGTTGTCATCACGGTCCGTCTGCAAGAAAACAAATTCGATCTCTCGCCAGATCTCCCGTGTCATGCACTTTACTAGTCAAGGTGTCAGTTATACCCCGTACCTTGTTATTCCGTGCTGGTCTACCCCTGCCCCTTTCCCGATACCATGCTTAGTGGCGCTCGATTTGGCCAAAATATTTCAGTTTCCGAAACAAGATATTTTTTTATTAGTCATTCTTCCTCGATGTTCGGATCTTTTGAAATGTCAGTATTTCTTTTCTTCTTTATCCATAGTACTCTGATAATCTTTCTATAGCATTTCAGCACACAAGACCCAACGTTCTGACTGACCTACGTTCAACTCTACTAGGATATCACACCGAGCGATAAACACCCGGTGACACAAAGTGCCACCATTCAGATTAGGATCACCCGGGAACAGGCCCCAGAAACCCTTTTCAACCCATGGGTTGGGTAATACTAGGGCCCCTGGCAACAGCCAAGGTGGGGCTTCGAAACAACAACAAAGTGCGTCCCACAACTGAGATGCATTGTATTATTGTTACCCCCTATGTTCTTTTAGGACTGCGAGAAAGTCCACTACTCACATCCTTATGTTGCTACGGAGAAGATGCAGGCTCTCGAAATGTAGACTTTGATTTCCTTGCTGGTGCTTTACTATATACTTTTAATACTGTTTTATCTTTGCACTACCATGTCTTCAAATTTCTGTCGAACTGTCTACGTTGTTGTTTATTATGAAGCCTATGTATTCATAAATGTGTGGCATTTAAAATTGTTTTAAATTTTGAACTCATTAAAACTTAAGTTTATAAAGTACGTAAACATCCTTTTTCACGCCTTTAGGCGCATCGGGCATATGGGAAGAACAACCATATTTTTACAGACCAATAGGCACTAGGCGGGTAATGTGGTCAGCATTACGTCGGCTGTCTTTACTTTCCTAGGGCATACATCCTGGTACCCATTTTAGACTGGGTGGACTTGCGACGCCCCATACCGTGATACAAATCCAGGCGCTGTAAGTTTATAATGCTCAGATAAGCTAGACTGAATAGATTGAATATTATTGGAAGAGCAGTAAACAATCTGAGATATATCTGATGACATACTGTTTCTAGCCGAAAGCCAGCAGGAGTTAACAAGATCTAGTGGATGAAGTCAACAGGCGGAATGCAGAAATGGTTTAACCATTAGCCTTCAAAAAACAAAACCTGTGGCAATTAATAACTGAAAAGAGCGACCAACAGTTAAACTCACAGTTAATAACAGATAAGAGAAGAAGTGAAACAGAAATTAAAAAGAGAACCAGAACGGATAAAACATTCTTCAAAGAGATGTAAAAAAACTATTGACGGCTAGAGAGATAAGCAACACATTAAAATTAGAATTGGCAATTATTATGCTTTCTTAACTCTGTTGTGTTATGCAGAAATTTGGACAATGAATAGGCAGTTATAAAATCGAACTTAGTCTCTAGAGATGTGGATATACAGAAGAATATGTCATATTTTATGGAAGCAAACATAATCAAATACTTAGGTTCTGGAAAGACTACGAATCAAAAGAGAATTACCAAAAGAAATTAAGGGGGAGGAAAGGAGAAGTGAAATATTTTGACTAAATTAAAAGACATAACACGTTTTTAAAAACCATACTGGAGGGAAAGGTGGAAGGCAAAAAAGCAAGATGTAGACAACGATGCAGGTGGGAGGACAAAATCAAGAAATGAGCGAATTGCAGTCTGAGAGTGCACAACCAAGACAAGAGACGAACTGATTGATATGGGGTTAGGACCATATGTTCGATGTACCACTGGCCTAAAAGTGATCCTTTACTTTACTTTATTTGTGTTCTCCTTAAGATAGATGCCTCAGAGCGCTGAGCTTGCATGTGTATGCCCAGTCTGTAAAGTAAGTAAGTAAGTAAAGATCCCTTTTCACGACTTTAAGAGCATCGGACATATGGGAAGAGCACCCATATTTTTACAGACCAATCGGCACTAGGTGGGTAATGTGGTCAGCATTACGCAGGTCGTCTTTACTTCCCCAAGACATACATCTTTGTACCCATTTTAGGCTGCGACACCCCATACCACGATAAAAATCCACGCAGCCAGCAGTGGCTTTCGATCGCGGTACATTGGAGTTACGAGTCGGACTGGCAACACCTAAGCCTCGGACGCCGCTATGCCCAGTCTGGATTGATGTCGATTTTGAAGTCAGTAGTGATGGTGTACGCACTAACAGACACGTCATTGTCCAGGTTCAGGCTGCCTGTTGTGGGCAGAGCCGCTGATGACCTGTCAACTGATGCCATCTTGGAAGCCGTTCTGCGGCGACGTTCGAAGACTTCCCCCTGGCGTCAAGCCGGAAGACATCAAGTCTCAACACATTCCTACATGCAGAGGTTCTAACATCAGCGGTTACCATTCTGCTGTTGCTGCTGCTGCAGCTGCTGCTATTGCTAGAGCCAGATGTCCGCACACCGCAAATAGAAACAGCGGTTTAGGGCTTGGATCAACTTCCAAAGACACCAGTACACACGCCTCTTCCAAGGAAGGTGATCCTAGTGTATCTGCAACAGAACGGCATCGAAGCGAACGGGAAGGTAGGTTCAGTTTTGAGTCTGTTGATGGTGAAGTAAGATACCCTTTTCCACTTCCTGAGACGCACCGGGCGGGAGGCACGACCCCCATCGGTCAGGATTCCGCTGATTTGCTTTCCAAAATATTCTCTTGAACTAATTTTTAGTGTGGATTGATCTAGGAACTCAATTCAACTGACAAAAATTCAGACCTATTATGAAGATGCTACAGTGATCTGAAATATGGTGATTCTGAACCAATCAGAAGATCATGTCAGATTATGAATTAACTGGTCAGTATCCCCTGACTTTCTTAATCGCTGTGTACGTTTTTTTGTAATTATTTACAGACTGGGTCACAAATATAACCCAGATCAGTTTTAAAACTCCCCCTCGACAGACATTTGAATTCATGGCTTTTTTATATTTTTTTTAAGGAGCACAAACTGGGCACGCAGGCTAGTTTTACATTTGGCCCTTCAAAACACTTATCTTTCATCCTGCAATTGTAATGCATCTTTAAAGCATATTAAGTTCAAAGAACAAAATACACATGGACCCTTGAACACATTTTCTAGCCGTTGTGCATAATTACGGCTCCTGTACTTTAAAACATTTTCTCAAATTTTTTATTGATAAAATAATTGTATTTATACTATATTTTTTTTTCCCCATCCATCTGCTATCTTTGTAAAGTCACCCTCATCAATGGGCACATCCCAGGTTCTTCACGGAACGTCGCTCTGGTCACGGCACGCACGGAAGTCTTTCTTTCTCTAGCGAGTTCTCCAGCCTTATGTGCCTTTAAAGCCAATGCATCTTCGGTGTCTTGTGTCCATCTTCGCAGAGCTTTGCTTCTGCGTCGTTTTTTTTTTTTTTTTACAAACTGTTGCCTCCATCACGATTCATTCCAGGCCTTCATGACGTGTAACGTTGTCAGAATTTCATTCCAGGCCTTCATGACGTGTAACGTTGTCAGAATTTCATTCCAGGCCTTCATGACGTGTAACGTTGTCAGAATTTCATTCCAGGCCTTCATGACGTGTAACGTTGTCAGAATTTCATTCCAGGCCTTCATGACGTGTAACGTTGTCAGAATTTCATTCCAGGCCTTCATGACGTGTAACGTTGTCAGAATTTCATTCCAGGCCTTCATGACGTGTAACGTTGTCAGAATTTCATTCCAGGCCTTCATGACGTGTAACGTTTGTCAGAATTTCATTCCAGGCCTTCATGACGTGTAACGTTGTCAGAATTTCATTCCAGGCCTTCATGACGTGTAACGTTGTCAGGATTTCATTCCAGGCCTTCATGACGTGTAACGTTGTCAGAATTTCATTCCAGGCCTTCATGACGTGTAACGTTGTCAGAATTTCATTCCAGGCCTTCATGACGTGTAACGTTG
>CAJHNH020002693.1:20134-22634 GCA_905116865.2 Candidula unifasciata | reverse complement strand
AGTTCATCTTCCATCTCTGACCAAAGCTGCAGTGTAGTTTCTTTACCCCATGAGACTCAAGTATTTGACCACGCTAAAGAAGATATGTTTCTGAATACTTTAGAAAGATCAGCCTACATGACCGCTACTGACATTCCGCGGAGTGCAAGTGACTGTATTATTCCATCTCATCGAAGAAAGAAGGGTTGTACATCCAAAGCACAGCATGGTAGAGAAATTATCAACAAGCCAGATAGTAAGCTAACTAGGGAGATAGCGTCTAAAGATGTGATCGCCTCCAAGAGCAGCTGTACCGAGTACATAGACATCATACCTGGTTTAATGCCATCACACAACTGCCATACCCACCAAAAACTTTCTGGTAAAACCACAAAAAATATTACAGGTTTGTCAGAATTAACGGACACACCTTTAACTACAATACAAAACAAATCCAAAGCTAAATTCTCAGAAAATTTAGACAAACAATTAGAACTTACAGAAACGCAAGCAAATATTCAAGTCAGTTCAGTAATGGCTGAGAAAGGCAGCCCAGACTCCTCTAAGAGTTCTTCCATCCAAGCTCCAACTATCGCACAAGATACAGCTGTAGGAGCTCCAGCAAATGCCGCATCCTCGGCAGATAACATACCGCAAACAGCATCGCTGCTGAACGAGGAACCCTCGAGGGCTTCCGGCGGAGTGAAATCTCGTCTGAGACGTTTCTTTTCTCAATGTCTACATCCGTTTTCACACAGGAACTGACATCCTCAAGCTTTGACACAATCGTTCGTCGCTGTCGTATTTCTTTCAGTTGTTGAATGAATGCATATTATTATAAATCATCACCGCCATATTATGCTCAGCCAAAATATTGAATGTTGAATCTAGAATCGTCATCACAGCACTCGGGACACTCCTATAAGTGCTCAGTCCCCATCTTTAGCAGCGAGCGAAGAGTTCCAATTCCAATGGTACCACTGACCGTCTGATTGTATATCCGTCTCATCCTTGCCCTGAGTGTTGAGTGTCAGCGAGATCCCCTGGTAACTCCTCGAAGCGCCATTCTCCTTAGATCGTAATGATCCATCTGTGCCTCCGCACTGTTTACTCGCTCCCAAAGGGCCCTCACAATGTCTAACTTATCATACATCAATTCACCACTAGGTGGTGCAGAGCCAGCCAGTCTATCTGCCTGCTCATTTACCAACACATCGGCATACCAGGAGAAATCCAAAGGATGCTAGCTACCCGGGACCTCTAAAGTTTGCTCAGCCATAGATGACCATTGTTCGCTATTTCACATGATCAACAGAATGGATGATCTCACCAGTTTTGTTGTATTATTATAATAGTATTTTTTTAATAGTAAATACATTATAAGATCTATCATCATCATCAAATACCTTGCTAGCTGGCGTAGGCGTTCATGCATCTCGACAGATCTCTGTCTTTGACGTTCTCGATCAATTTTACTGATGATATTTCTCCATGCTTCTTAAACCATTCACCATCATTTCTCTTGGTCTGCCTTTGCCTCTTCTAGAAGTGATATTTCCAGTCATCATGAAATTGTCCAGTGTTTTTTTTTTTCTCATCACATGACCAAAACACTTTGTCTAATTCTCATTGTTGTATATAATGTTCTACTTAAATTAGCTATTTTCGGGCAATCATTGTTAGTTATTCTAGCAGTCCAAGGTATTTGCAAATTTCTTCTCAAAAACCACATCTCAGTTGCCTCCAAACTCTTCTCAATTAGTTTGCTCACATTCCAAGACTCGCTACCATACAACAGAACAGGCTCTTTTTAACAGTTCAATACTCTTTTTCTGATGTTTAATGAGAGGGATTTATTACCTAAAATACTTTTCATTTACTGAAATGCTGAGTTTGCTTGGCCAATTGTGCTTTTAATTTCTGTCACACATCGTCTCTCTGCTGTTATAAATCTTCCCAAAAACTTGAATTTATTGCCTTGGTTAGGCACTTTTCCTTCTGTTGCTATGTCGCATTTTGGAGCTATCTTCTTCTTTGACATATGTTCGTGTTTGAAATTGATTTTTAACCTATGATCTTTATTTATTTATTTTTCGCTGCCCTGCTACCCTTTTAAGAGACTGTAAATAAACAGATTTCATTTCTGTGCCTCCCGTGTGTGTTTTTTTTTTTTTTTTTAAGCCAAACATGTGAATACTGTAGCTTTAGTTTTAATGATGTTTTTCAGGTACGATCTTAACTAACAAGCATTTTGAGAGGGGATAGTGAAGATATTAGAGCGCCCTTCTGTCACACGGGGGTTCATAGAAAAAGTGACTGGTCATTGGAGCAATAAGGATGGTTGACATGTTTATTTTATTATATACTAGCTGTACCCGGCCACGCGTTGCTGTGGCATAGTTTGGCTAAATGGAAATGGAAGAAAATAGAAAACGCACGTGTCTAATACAATCATTGTCTGCTCAGATATAGAGATAAGTCTTTGATCCCCGCCCATAGCCACAACTACACTCCCACCTAC
>CAJHNH020002693.1:0-18212 GCA_905116865.2 Candidula unifasciata | reverse complement strand
TACATGACAAGATAGATGTGGTCAAGACCCTTTGGGAACAAGCAACGGAATAAGCAGAGATAGACGATTATTATGGTCTGGAGAGAATGCAGTATCTGGGTGTAACCAGAGGGTCTGTGCAGCTCACCACACTCAGAGGAAAAGCGAGACGATATAACCAGATTGTGACCGGTATCACCAGTATTTGAACTTTACGCCGGCTGCTGAAGATGAGGACGGAGCATGCATAGGAATCCCCTGAGTGCAGCGATGTTAATTCTTGACTCAACTCAAACTAAATCTTCTTATTCTTCTATTTTGTCTAAATAACGTTAAATTTCTTGTGCCTGTTTACAGCGAAGCTGCGACATTTTTTTTTTGCCTTTCGATCGACACATTCCACCCCATTGAGCATTTGTTCACGGGTTGGCCTTCCCGGCATTCCGTCTAATTTATTAATTATTCCGCGTGGAGTGTCGAAATTTAGGTTAATTGTATTATGATGGCCAGGCAATCTAGGTCACACTTGTCAACAGCAGAGCCAAATATTTTCTATGTAGCTTTGCGCCAACAGAAAACGCATTCAATGAATACGGTTCAAAAGGCCACACCTAGAATAAGAAAGTTGGTCCAACATTCCACAAAAATCTGCGTTCTAAATGGTGATTGCGTGTTGCTTTTTTTATGCTATAGCTAACAGCAAATATTGCAAAATTATGAAGCCTTGCCTAACATTAACATCACAGCCAGGAGGGTGGAACAGAATACAAGAAGGAACACCATATAATACACACAAGGGGATACATTAAGCTGCTTCCCGCAGGAAATACCGTAAAGTGGTGTTGATTGAGCAGGCACTCGTTTTGGTATCATTTATATTTTATTGATTATGTTTTATGTGCCTGTGTTAACGGCCGCTTGTGGGTGTGACTGTTTGGATACAGTGTTGCTGTGGTATGGAGATCATTGACATCTGACGCTCCTGCATGAATTGATTTAGATATTCCATGAAAGATAGGAGCTATTTCATGGCTCATGTTGTAGAAGAGGAGATGTGTCTAAATATGTCTGAGTGCATCTGACTGAGAGGCAAGGAACCAACAGTCTGCGTATAATTAGGTAAGATCTGTAAAACGGATGGACGCGCAAAACTAAGGTCATGGAACAAAGCCAAAGTCCAAAAATAGACCAACAAACATGTCTTTCCGTCTGGGTTTACAGCCGGTGAACGCAAACAACAAACTCAATAGGCGTGTCTATGTAATATGTGAAACTAAAGACATGGAACGAAAGCTAAATGCATTCCAAAACAAATGCATGAGGAAAATAATAAACATAAAACGGGATGAATACGAAAAGAGTGAAAAAAAAATAAGAAAAGTATCCGCTAAACCCAAAAAATGGTAAGAAAGTCAGGAGATCTCTGAAAAATACAAATGATTATCACAGTAATGAAACATTGTTTGGAATAAAATACTACTGGATGCAAGGATGCAGAAATTGACTTGTAATATGTCTCCAAAAACATAAAGGTGAAGAAAGGGGTCTTTTGCTTCGTTTACTTGAACTTATTGTAATTCGCCCTGATCTCTGGGTAGTGAGATCGGACGCCCGTGTGCAATGTTGCGCACGAAAAAAAAATCCCCTGGCAGTTGGAAATCGAAAAGAGTAGCCTAACGACGCTGCCCGGTCAAAATTTTGAGTTAAAAATCATGCCTAATTATTTCAGGATCCTCGCCGGTGCTACAGATCCTGTGCACTGTGCTGAGCTTCTTCGGATTCAGACTTGAGTTAAAGAAAGAACATAGCACTTATGGGTTTCTACCCGTTTGCCATGATGTTGATCTGTTGTTGAAACCTCAAATCCGAAACTTACAGATGTACGCAACACTGTTTGTTTGCCAGAGATTTTTTAATGGTAAGGTTAGTTGCATATCCTTTAAAGGACGTTGCAGAACCAACTACAACAGCCCCTGGCTGTTGTGTGGTTTTTCTAGGAAAATTTACGTCCAGTAGTTTGCCTTTGCAAGCTGGACGGTCGGCTTTCTTAATACCACTGTCGAAACCAATTCAAGGTGCATGGCCCGCAGCTAGGATCGAACCCGGCATCCCAGCATAACGAAGTGTTCGCATCGACTTAGCCACAGAGCCAACGATTTAGTGGTAGGGCAACCGAAAATTATGGAGAAGTCATTTGTGAACTGGAACGAGGTGGACGTTTGGCGGTGGGAAGGGCTATGCTGAGTATTCATGAGGTTCATGTAAAGTCAGAAGTCAAGTCAAATGTCAAAGGTCACATATACGGATGTCAAACACTTGCCGATAATGGACAAATTACATGTTCTTTTGCCACACTAATGGTTTTGATATGGAGAGATTGCATAATGAATGTGCCTACATATGTGTCATTGTAAGGCTTTTAGTGAAAGGGGGGAGAGAGAAATGGCGTAGAGTGAGACAGACAGGCACCGAGCTTAAGGGATGGAGGGAGAAATGGAGAGAGAGACATAGACACGGGGAGAGAGAGGGGGAGGCTCACCCAGGGGTCTTTGCGCTTCGAGTAACCTTTCCGATGAAAAGGGCTGGAGTGGAAAATTGTAGCATTGCTCCCTCTAAACACCTAACAAGAATGCCCTGGTACTATCTGCCACAGCGAGCCACACTAAAACGTTACAACGGGTATAGAGCGAGTGGAAGACCTCGGAAAATATGGAATGATGGCATTAAGAACAGCCTTACAGAAATGAACATCAGTCTTTATAGTGCTCTTGACAGAGCTCATCAACGAACATTACATCTCTCTCCCCCCCCCCCCCCCCACCCCCCCCCATCCCCCCCCCCCCCCCCCCCCCCCGACACTTCGATGAGGTACATGGTGGAAGAGAAGAAGAAGCTCCTTCTAAAGGTGAAATAGAACAACCTTTAGGTATGCAAAGGTTTTTATTTGGAGGGGGGGCGGTTGGCGGTGTTACTTATTTATTTTATATTGTTTTAAATATATTTCTTGTAAGATTATTCAGTACGCTGTTTTTTTTAAAAATTGTTATCAATATTATTGTCACCATTATTACTACTTTTATAACTACTACTACTACTACTACTACTACTACTACTACTACTACTACTACTACTACTACTACTACTACTACTACTACTACTACTACTACTACTACTACTACTACCACCACCACCGTCACTACTACTACCACTACTACTATTACTACTACTACTACTAATACTACTTCTACTACTACTACTACTCCTACTACTGCAACGCCGTTAGGCAACTCTTTTCGATTTCCAACTGCCAATGGATTCCAACTGCAAATAGATACAGCCATGAAATTGCAACAACATCTAACATCCATGAATGAAGAATGTAAAACAAATAATATGAAAATCAACACTGAAAAGACAGAAGTAATGTCAATAGGAAAAACGAAGACAGATCTAAACAAAACAATAGAATACAAAGGCATTAAACAGGCATCTGAGTTTAAATATCTGGACACTACATTTACCGAAGATGGGAATTTGGATAAAGAAATTGACATTAGATGCAGTAAAGCAAACCAAGTATTGGGACAGCTAGCCCCCCTCTTACAGCATAAGACAATCCCAGTCAGCACAAAGAGACATCTTATTCAAAGCATATTTATTCCAACTCTGTGCTACCAGTGCCCGACATGGTCACTCACAACAAACCATAAAAGAAAATTAGTAACCACGGAAATGAGATGTCTGAGAAGGGCTGTAGGAGTGACCATAAGAGATAAGATCAGGAATGAGATCATAAGAGAACAAGTCGGCACAGAACCAATTCTGGATTACATACAAAGACAGCAAGTGAAATGGTTTGCCCACTTAGAGAGAATGCCTTGTGACACCATACCATACAAAGCATACATGGGAAGAGAAGAAGGACGTAGAGCACGGGGTAGACCAAGAACAAGATGGAAGGATAACATCAGAGAAACTCTACAACAGCACGATGTGCCTATGGTCGAGGCAGCCAGAAAAGCTAGAAACAGAACCTTATATCTCCCTCGACACCCACAGCAGTAAAAGAGGAAGTGAAGAAGAAGAGGAAGAAAAAGAATGGATTTTTTTACGTGCGCAACAATGCACACGAGCGTCTGATCTCACTACCCGGAGACCACGAGGAATTGCTAGGTCCAAGTAAACGAGGGTAAAACGCTCCCTTTCTTCGCCCTGACCCTTGTTTTCAAATGCACTTAGCTTTCGTTCTGTGTCTTTAGTTTCACGTATTACACACACACACGTGTATTGAGTTGTTTGTTGTTTGCGTTCGCCGGCTGTAAACCCCGTATATGGTTACATATTATAACTCTGAAAACTGCGTCTATCCTTGTATCAACTGGTATCTTATTTCAAATGATGTTTCAACAGTTTGATCATCCGTTGTGTTTTTCAGAGATCTCCGGACTTTCTTACCAATTTCTTTGTTGAGCAGAAATTTTTCTTATTTCTTCACCCTTTTCATATTCATCCTGGTGTATGTTGATTTTTTCCTTATGCACTTCAACACACCTTAGGCCGAACCTCCTTCCCCTTAGACAGTTTCTAAAGTACTTGAATGTTCCCCTCCCCCACCCCCCCCCCTTTCTCTCAGCCCCGCCACATGTTCAACCCTGATGTATGTTTATATGAATATATGAATGCATGCATGAACCCACACATACGCGCGCTATAGGCGGGATGACAGAAAGATAGATAAACAAAAAGACAGACAAGCGCGCTGGTAGATCCGACGATTACCTGATCAGTAAATAGACAGACAGATAGACAGACAGAGACAAACAACAGTTTAGATCAGTGAAAGGTCTGTCCTGAGTCTAATCTTCAAACAGTCATAAAAACTTTCTTGCAATTAAAAAAAAAGCTAAAAACCATGTATAAAAAATCGTACATATTTTATTCAAAGTTAACGGAATTATGTCGTATTGGCACAAGAAAATAACATAACACGATAAATATATAGGGGTCTTTGTGGCGAAGTGAACAAGCCGTTTACCTCACGTTTTGAAGGTCGTGGGTTCGTTTCATGGTGCCACGTATGATTCACCAGTGCAATTTTTACGGAGAACGCTGGTGATCTTCACAGGAGCTACGGCGTTCGTACTTTATACGACGCTGTCGGCAGGGGGCTAGCAGTTCAGCAGTGAGAGGTCGAGCCAAACTGTATATAACCCGGTGCAATAAATTGGACACTCTTGACTTGATGCGTTCTTGACTTACAGTTTTAAGCAATAAAGATCAACGACACAGGGCACATACTGGTTATTTGATGCTAACATCCATTTTGAGACATTAATGTACACGAAAAAAAAAAACATTAGACACGAAAAATTATGAGATAGATGGCAGAAAATGTATCAGATAGATGGCAAAATAATTTTAATATCTCTAGTAATAGAATTCATTTACATGCCATTGGTGAATCACGCATTTGGGAGCTAAACACATGTTTTATAAACTTCTTAATTTTCTCCGACTCCCAGGTCGACCCAGCTTAAGTGGGTACAGGGCGCAGTCTCGGGAAGTAAAGGCGGCCAGCTTGATGCTGACCACCCATCTTGTGCCGATTGGTCTATACAAATATAGATTTAGCCCTATATGCTCGATACATCTAAAGGCGTGGAAAAGGATCCTTCACCTTACTTACTACTGACTTAATTTTCTCCGGCGGAGAAAATGTTCGTGCATCTCTGGATCTTGTCTAGTTCCAGAACTCCAGTGCTGCGTGAACAAAAACGACGCTTTACTTTCTTACCTTTAGTTGTGTACACACCACACAGAACCCACACATGTTGAACAGCAAGTCACTCTTTAACCATCGGGTACCCTAACAGTATAACTGTTTCATAGGTTGATCGAAGCTTCTCTAGTGTTGCTCCAGGTGGGTTCTCAACCCAACAATGGCTCTTTGGGTCATCAGGCGTCATTTTTTTTTCAGAATGAAGTCCAGTAGGGGTTGGTGGGAAAGGGGGGGGGGGTTAAAAAAAAAATTCTAAAGAAAACGTCACACTATACGTTGCTACCGTAATTTGATTTGAAGTGAGAATACATATTTTTGGCGGATAGTTCATACTTCCTGTGTACAATCATTTCGCCTACTTGCCTGCTTTGGCAAACCAAAAGTATGGTAGATAAAGCATGTGTACAGGGCGCCCCCTAAAGTGGGCGAAACTTAAAGGAGGTGCAAAAAAAAAAGAAATTATTAAAAACATATTGCAGTATCTCATCTGAAGCGACCAGATTCAATTTTGGTTTGCTAAAGAAGGTTTAAACGACACCCTTCCAAGTCAGTACACGTGTCTTAATACGACCAGATATATTGTTTCTTTTAAAGGTAGCCTTACAATTCAGCAACGGCTAATGCAAATTACATAAAAATTTGGACACTCCTGTCAAGGCCGCCAAATGCCATGGGTATCCAAATACTTGTTAGATACATTTCTGGTGTATCAAGGGTGTGGTTTTGGGAACAAACAAAACTGCTCTTATAATGTTTATGTCATTTCCTCTCCAGTTCGGAAATGCAATGGCGAATGATATGCATAAGTAATTTCGTCCACATTGGGAGCGCATGGTTCCTCTGGATCCGTTGCTTTCTCCCAGTATCGTTGCTGCCTGAACTCATCGCCTATGCTCTGGACTTGAGCAACCGGTGGTTTGTGCTTGGTTTTGGCTTTGCGGGCTTTCTGCGGAGGAAAACATAAAACATACGTGATGTATCCATTAGTTAGTTAGTTTCATGTCACATACCTCTGGTTGACTTTGATGGTCAGTGGCTCGTGAATGGGACAGACAATCTATACCTTACACAGGCCCGTCACTCGAGCGTAGTTGGCTAAACCGGACGCGGTGACCGGGTGACGAACTCCTTGTGGTCAGGGTTCACTCCCGGGGGTGGGCAGAAAAGCCACATTTCTCCCAGATTTACGGTATTTACAGTGGAATCAAGGCCGAAAGGTTGCGATATCCATAATACCGAGCCTAAGGGTTAACAACTCATGGCTTCTGGATACTAAAACAAACAAACATACCTGACACAGACTGAACCCGAAGGCACACAGAACACACATGTCAATCTTTAATTTTAGTACAGATATTACAACGGACAGATTACTTCCCGCTCGCTGTATGGCCACCTGATAGTAAGGTCATGGAGAAAAGAGTTCACTCTTACTTGTAGTCTTCAAGTGGTCTCTACTGGGCGCTAGTTTTGCCGTTCCAAACAGCACATACGTGGCAAAGTAACACCACTGACCTTTGTGTCAACTCTGGGGTGTACCCTGAACACGGTACACCGACTTTATGGTCTACTCCGCATGACTGCACTCACAGGGTTCTGACAGTTAGTTAGTTAGTTAGTTAGTTAGTTAGTTAGTTAGTTAGTTAGTTAGTTAGTTAGTTAGTTAGTTAGTTAGTTAGTTAGTTAGTTAGTTAGTTAGTTAGTTAGTTAGTTAGTTAGTTAGTTAGTTAGTTAGTTAGTTAGTTAGTTAGTTAGTTAGTAAAAAGATTATCCTCATTGCACGTCGGATAAGTCCACAAGCGCTTGGATCCCATCTTCATTATATCTCTCAGCGTGTAATAACTGATAACAACAGTTCAGTGTTGGTTTACTACTCTTCTTTAGCTACCTGTATAGTGTTCCTATTTGGCGACACCTCTGTTGACCTGAAGTTCTCGTAGTCTTTTGAGTGTTGCCGATTCAACGTGGTCTCGTGAATCATCTTCTCGCCCTGCCTCCTTGAGAGCAATGACAATGACGACCTCGTCCCTTAGATTTCCTGTACCTATCATGGCCCTGCCATCAAGCCAGTCCGTTCGTTTGATTCCTCTTATCAGAATTTTCAAGAATTAAGGCTTGAACTTCTGCCTCAACCACCAACAGGCCTTGTTGTCTGCAATCTCTACCCAGTTTTATGCAGACTGAAAATGATGTATCCCACGATGTCTCCATTACAGGTTGTCTGTCTGTCTGTCTGTCTGTCTGTCTGTCTGTCTGTCTGTCTGTCTGTCTGTCTGTCTGTCTGTCTGTCTGTCTGTCTGTCTGTCTGTCTGTCTGTCTGTCTGTCTGTCTGTCTGTCTGTCTGTCTGTCTGTCTGTCTGTCTGTCTGTCTGTCTGTCTGTCTTCTTCTGTTTCCTCTTCTTCTTCTTTCTGCCTTCTCATTGGCCTAATCCTCTCTCTTTTTCCCTTCTAATCTCTTAGCCCTTTACCGTTCCCATTTCTTACCGATCACGGCTAAGTTAAGAACAACTGACATATGAACCCAATGTTTGCAGCCTTCATTATACTGGTTATCTGTAATTTTCAATGGCGACCTTGGTCTACAAGCAGACTATGATAGACTAAGCTCATTGTCGGCCACTGTCTCATGTTCCCCGACTGTGGGCAAGCGATTGCACTACATTGATAATGGCTTCGGTCATTTGATCAGTTTGGTCTCGGCCAAGAACGAAAACAGTGCCATAACAACTGAAATTACTGTCTGTATTCACCGTTTTTAGCGTTTTGTTTGGGAAGGAGGGAGTAGGAAGGGAGAGAGGTGGGGTGTTCAGGGGATGGCTTGAATAAAAACAAGGGGTGGGGTTGAGGGAGGACTGCATGGCTAGTTCTGTCACCCTTGACTTTGCATGATAGGTTTTTATTTTTGCCCACGACAGGTTAGTGTGTATGTCTATGTATGCCTGTGTTAGATCGAGTTTGTGTATGCATTGTTAGGGCGTGTGCTTGTACGTATCCTTGTGTGTATATACATTCATGTGAGTTTGGATTAACAATACTCACTCTCTTCCGACGCATCTGCCCATAGCAGTATTGCAGTAGACAGACCAGCGATGAGAGGATCGCTCCACTGAGGATGACCACGTACATCCCGGCCACTGTCTCCAGGTCCAGCGACTCTGTCTTGGCGCTGGGGCTGGGGCAAAACTGTGGCGGCCACCATCTGTAATTTTTACAAAACACAATCAGTAAACTGACCAACGTCCGTAATTTTACACTTAACTCTCGACAAGACTACCATCTGTTATTGACAATACACAATCCGTAAAAGGACCATCATCTGTAATTTTACAATACACAATCAGTAAAAAGACCACCATCTGTAATTAACCATACACAATCGCAAAAGGACCACCATCTGTAATTTTACAATAACAATCAAAAGGGGTGCTATCATTTTGTTATTTTTTTTTTTTTTTTGGTTTTTGTTTTGTTTTTTGTTTTGTTATCAAACTCAGTCAAGAAATGTACAGCGTTTGTAATTTGATAATAAACCGTGACGGGGGCTATTCTTTAATCAAAACAGTCAACATGGAAGCAGGGAGGCACCATCTGTAATTTAAAAGTAAACCAACAGCATATACCCACCATCTGTATTTTAAAATTAAACGGGCAACGTGGCAGTTGTCCGCATCTGTATTTTAACATTTAGCAGACAACATGGGAGGGAGGCAGCATCTGTAATTTAATATTTAGCAGGCAACATAGAAGGGAGGCACTATCTGTAATTTACTGATAAAGTGCTTTCAGAGCTCATGGCAAATAGCCTAACTCGTCTAGTAACAAGCAACAATATCGTGCGCTTTTTTTTTTTTTTTTTAATTGACTGACGTAATCTTCTTGTGGGCAACACCTGTTATATGGTGCAGAAACTTGGAAAATAGACAATCAGCTAGAAATTAAGTTACTGGAAAAGTGGATATACGGAATAATAGATTTTGTTTAATGGAAGCAAAAATAGTCCAATACAGAAGATCTAGCAAGAGTACAATCAAAAAAGAATTACTTAAAGAAATTAAAGGGAAAAAATGGTTACTGAAGTACTTTAGCCACGTTAAAAGCCAACACGATTTTAAACACCACACTGTGGGGAAAATTCAAAGACATGAGCGCAAGAGGTAGACAGCGTTACAAATGGGAGGACAAATGGTCTAATTCCTGTTTGTGTGGAAAGACTTTCTCAGCCATGTCGGTAATTAAAAAAAAAAAACACACACACATAAAACACGGATGAATTTTATTCCAGCGCTTCGTCTATCAAAAACAATGCGCCAGCGACGTTATCAGGTTTTTTTAAATGTGAGTGGAAGCAGATATCACATTAGCTGAACACTGTATCTTTCTGACATCAGATTTAAAAAATTAACTGTTTTCTACATTTGTTTGTGTTTCTGTGAAAATATTTTCCGTTACATTTCACGTGTCCGGGCCCATCTGGGTCCGCTCCGCCCATTTACACACCACGCAAATTTTCATTCATACTTGGTCGGCGCAGTCAAGTTCTGTCAAGATCGAGGGGTGTGCCGCTGTACTTTGGTATTCACACAGCGTTCTGCGATACGTGTTAACTCTAATTTAGTGAGCAGCGGTCGCCGACATTGCGTACTCTCTGGTAAGCAGTAGTAGTGTTTGTTGGTGTATATATGAGAGCCGACTGAAATTTTCTTTATGAAATTAGTTTATTGCAGAGGGTAGCGTTGCGTGTTTGCAGCAACAGAGCGTTGTTCTGGCCACCGCATAATGTTAAGAAGTCTGAAATCACGGCACGTAAAATGCACTGTCTCGTCGGACCTAGGTTCAGTGCGTCGGGAACCGGGGTTTGGGGTTAGGGCCAGTTGTCCATATTTTGCGGTCATTAAAGCCGCTCACAAGCTCTATTATAGAGTCCTTAGGAGCCTCGACAGAGCTGAGACACCTGCCACTCACCCAGGCGCGTCTCAAAGTTTAAAGTGCAGACTGAATGTCCAATCACAGTGTCCTGAACAGTATCCTGATCGGATTCCGTCAATCATAAGTGTGTAGGTGGGCGGAGCTGACCCCGATGGGCACGGACACGTCAGCTGTACCTATTTTCCCTGTGTTAGTGTGTTACGAAATTATTTTCCTCATTTTAGTAGACCACGAAACTGTTGTTGTTGTTTTTTCCCCCCCGTTTCTGTGGGCCACGACTGTAAGAAGATTGAAGATCGCGGGGCTAAAAAAATTACCTCGTAAACAAAATTGGTGGTAATAATGCTAGTATGATGTTGCTTTGATTGAAGTTAGCTACTTGCCGCCAGCAAGCCTCCATTTATAACCCGAATCCTATATTTACCCCTGGCCCTACAACTGCTAATTCCCCTCGAGCACAAAAACACGAAAATAATGTATCAGTTCATTTGCTGGGCTTGAGCTGGGGTGTCCCAAAGGAGCAGAAAGAGAAAGCGGTCATTGATGCAGTGAAAGAAACAGGGAGACAGTACAACGACCAACCTAGAACGACGCATGCAATTTTTATTCGCGGATTGCGAGAACAGAGAGAAACGTTTTCACATTTCCAAATAATCAAAGGTTATTAGTAATCATGGACATTGCTAAAAGGAGGGTGAGGTCAACGGAAGGATTCATCATCATTGCCTTCTTCATGCTCATCGAAAGAAAACTCCGGTGGACAGTTTCCGGTTGTTCTTTCGTTTCTGGACTTAAGTCCTGCTCCAGAATTTGAGTTTAGCGTGCACATACGTTTTATAGATCTGGCTTATTTTTATGCAGACTACTGGATACTTGCTTCTCAATCAGATGTACTGTGACTTTGAGGGAAACCCTTAATTAGTCGAACTAACTACATGCCTGTTAGGTCTACACCCCTCCCCTCCCCCCCTTCCCCCAACTTTGAAAATAGACATTGGAACCCACAGAGAGACTGCCGTCTTCACAACGAAGAGTATGAAACTCCTGCACTGTTTCTCGACATGGTCTTACACCCTCTGAGACAGCTACTTATGCCTTTTCTATGTTTATCTCTTCGCATTTTATACGTCTAATCCATTTTATTTTTTTATATTACCACAGTGAGGATGCTGCATTAGGTGTCATTTCTCGTGTGCCCCCTGCCCCTTTTTTCTGCTCACATAACCGCTATTGTACGTTACTGCCTATCTAACTAGTCTGTAGTGTATTTTTTTCGTAGCAAAGTTTTATTTTGTGTACGGTAGTTCCTACTCTAATGTCAAATCAGTACTATTGTATGGAGCGGAAACATGGAGTTCAACTAAGGCAATTACTAATAAATTGCAAACATTAAGTGGTGCCTGCGCAGAATAGATGGAATTAAATGGTATGATAGAATCACTAATGTAGAGCTTTAGAAGAGAACCAAACAAGTTCCATCGGACCAAGAAGAAGAAAATACGCTAGCGTTGGATAGGATACATGATGAGAAAAACTTGAGAACAATATAACTAGAAGGTCTTTGCATTGGGACCTACAGAGCCATAGAAAGGGGGGGGGGGGGAGAAGAAAAAGAAGAAGAAGAAGAAGAAGAAGAAGAAGAAGAAGAAGAAGAAGAAGAAGAAGAAGAAGAAGAAGAAGAAGAAGAAGAAGAAGAAGAAGAAGAAGAAGAAGAAATCATATGGAGACGGGAGCTTGAGAGTGAAGTTGAAAAGACGGGGAGAACATGGGGAGAGCTGCCTGCGATAGCGAAGAATAGAACGACTTTGCGTAATTTTGTTGAGGGCCTATGCTCCATTGGAGGTCAGATGGCAGAAGAAGAAGTTCTTTCTTGTTGCATTCATGCAATGTGTTGAGGAATGTTTTCTAGCCGCAAGATCACTTCTCGTTTGTGACGGGGACGTTGTGAAGCTGCTTGTATCTACTTTTTTTGTTTCATTTAATAACTTTGCATTAGGTGAAGTAAGTATCGACTTCATAACGTGAAAATAAAACTTTTTAATATCCCTGCCAAAAGAGATAATAAACGAACAGACAATGTATTGATCGGCACTCATAGACATAAGTAGAAAGCTAGAAGGACACACTGGACAACATAAAGATCGAAAGGTGTAATTGCTGTACTGGTAATCGAACAAGTTTACATGACCAACTAGACTCCCCTAGAACAAGTTTTCTCAGAGGTCATGTCTGTGGCACAGCTTGAAATCCACAACTATAGAAGTCACCCACCCAGTGCCGGACTGGTGTATACAAAATAGAGCTAGCACTGTGTGCCCAATATATCTCAAGGCGTGGAAGAGTGTCCTTTACTGTAAACTTTACGGATCGGGAGGTCAGGAGTTCGAGTCTAATAGTAACCGGACTTTGTTTTCTAAACGACCTTATCTCTGAGGTCGGTCCAGCCTAGTGTGGGTACCAGATGAAGCAGCTGGAAGTAAAAGCGGTCGGCTTGATGCTGACCATATCACCCACCTAGTGCCCGATTGTGTATTAAATATAGATCTGGCACTATATGCCCATTGCGCCTGAAGGTGTGGAAAAAGGTCCTTTACTTTATTCTACACCTTTATTAACACCTGCTGTCAATCACGAACGTGTGGGCTACCTAAGCATTCCTTCCAATACTTAAACCCTTTAAAAATAAAGCTTGTTCGTTGGTTCGTTCATTCGTTCTAAAGCAGGGCTAATTTGCCTTGGTTTCGACGTATCTAAGTTTGCTTCGTTACTGTTGCTGTCTAGACATCTCTATATTTGGTCTTCATTTTGTTATATAAACTACAGTAAAACTTATGAATATTACAATAGACCAAACAGCGCTGAATGGGTGATATCTTTGGCTTTAAATTCAGATCGTCTCTCTCTCTCTCTCTCTCTCTCTCTCTCTCTCTCTCTCTCTCTCTCTCTCTCTCTCTATCTCTCTCCTCTATGTATGTATATGTATATAACGTTATATATATATATATATATATATATATATATATAATATATATATATATATATATATATATATGCCCGTCTCTCTAGCGCAGTTGGCTAAACCGGATTGAGCAGTGAGCGGGTGACGAACTCCTTGTGGTCCGGGTTCACTCTCGGGGGTGGGAAGAAAAGCCATATTTACTCCCAGATTAATGGTATTTGAAATGAAATCAAGCCCGAAAGGTTGCGATATCCATAATACCGAGCCTAAGGGTTAATAACTCACGGCTTCTGGATACTAAAACAAACAACAATATATATATATATATATATATATATATATATATATATATATATATATATATATATATATATATCGCCCTCTTTACTCATCGGTAGCTAGCCAAGTTCTGAGGAGCGGCTTTCTGAGCCGTTAGAACATTGGTGGTGGGCCCTGAAGCGATAGATACAGGTTTGAATTCCTGAGTAAGTTAAGAGATTTTTTTTTTTGGAGGAAGGAGGGGTGTGTGGGGGGGGGGGGGGTAAAATCATTACCTGCACAGTCAGTGGCGATAGCGCTAGCTAGGCGGCCTTTAAACGTCAGACTCAAAGACCGCCACCGCCAAAAGTGGTAAATAAGAGTCAGTAACTGCATGCTGGCAGGTGACCAGATCATTCTTATAATGTCCAAACATATCTGTTTGCCTGTCATTAAAACTCACATAATATTGTTCTTCTTCTTCTTCTTCTTCTTCTTCTTCTTCTTGTTCACCGGCTGTGAATTCCGGCGGTAAGTCGCGGTTGTTCGTCCAAATGGACTCTTGGCTTTTAAATTGACCTGAGTTTTGCGTGTACACCCGTTTTACTGACTTATTTGTTTGCAGTTTTCGTTCCCCGCCTCTCCGGCAGATGTACTCCGACTTCGAGGGAAGACGTCAAGCTTATTTCTAGGTTGACTGTGGCCATTGTTTTGTGTGGGTCGAGATGTTGCCTCATTTGTGTGGTGTCCTCTTTGACCTTTAACAGGTGTGGCCCCCGGAATGTCGTCCTTAAGGCAACCCTAGGTAGAATTGTCAGCCCTCAAGGGAAGGCAGGGGCAAATCATGGGCATTCCCCGCCATCCAAGGAGGCTTCCATAAATGCAGAGCCGACACATGATGCTCTGGTTCTGGGCTCACCCAAGGAATCGTCACGTCCTGCCCATGACTGCTTAACCTCACAACCGTGTATTGAGCTTTCCGCGCTACAAGGCTGCGCTCTCCGGAGATCAGCGGGGAGCAGCCTACAGGTCCAGGGCTTTTGTGGCCACACAAATAGGTACATTCTTTTTCATCGTACGTTAGACACCTTTAACGTTGTTTTAGCTGTGCCCTTAGCACGACAGAATGGGGAAGCAAAATGCGTCAGGCGTGGCTTCACCTGTTTGGTCCCAACACTCGGGCGAGTGGGACCAGTGGATACGGACATTTGGACTTTTTCCTAATCGGTGCGTGTTTTGATCGTCGGACTTTGATCTTGCATGTGTACCGTGGGGTATAACTTTGTCGGACATTATTTCCTAGCCAGCGTATGAAAAGTTGCTGCCTTGGTGTACCTCAGCGCGGTGACGACGACACTGAGGATTGACAGAGGACGTACATAGGTAGGATCTTGCTGCGAGAAGTCGCCCACAAGAGATGTTACTCGTCTTGGCTGCGGGTAAATCTCTCGGTCATAGTTGAGTCTCAGCAGCGCAGTTTTCCATTCGCTCCCGAATTTTAACCGAGAGTTGTCATTTGATGGTACATTTAGCAAGCAATCCATGAGTTTTGTTAGACTTTTCACCCATGCGTTTGGGGGCGGGATGGTGAGAGCCAGAAAGGACACTACACCTCTAGGGGCCGCCAGCTCCGAGATCCCCTGCCCACTCTGTTAATGCTCATTTGAGACATTATCCGTGGCGCACGACGGGGACGTGCAGCAGGAGTCTTGCATGAGGTTCCGTAAAACCAGAACAGTGAAGGACTGGCGCCCGAGTGGGGTACGGAGTATCTCCTTATACACATCACATCAGACTTAACTTTGCCTCATACATGTGACCGAAATCACCGCGCCACACATAATATTGTGACTCTTACATTTTTGAAGCCATCGCATCGGGGTCTTAGAAGAGTTTTGCGTACATATCCGTTTTACAGATCTGTCTTTTTGTGTATTTCAGTTTGTTGTATCCAGACTGTTGGTTACTCACCACTCAGACAGTTGCACTCCGACTTCAAGAGAAACACTTCTAGTTAGTATACTTTTACGACATTCTTGTTGGAGACAGAAAAAACGGAAAAAAAGGGGGTGGGGGGCAGTGGTCTATTTCTGGTTCCCAAGATTCTCAACAACAACAAAATTATAATAATAGTAATAATAATAAACTATGTACGACTGAAGTTGAACTCTTCAAAATTCGTAATCGGGACATAATGGGGAATTCAATAATTAAAAACGACAGTGACACATCCTTAAACCCAGTGGCTCTCAACCTTCGTAATGCCGCGACTCTTTAATATAGTTTCATCATGTTGTGGCGACTAATAAACAATTATTTTCCTTCATAACTTTATTGAATGTGTGTTTTCCGATGGTCTTGGGTGACCCCTGTGAAAGGGTCGTTCGACACACAAAAAAGGGTCGCCACAGGTAGGTTGAGAACCTCTGCTTAAACCTAAACGTGCTTCCTGGTGGTTACATAAATTGACTAAATAAAATGAAAAAGCGATCTTTCACATTAATTCTCACTTATATTTTTACCCACGTAGGTACTAATTTTATCGTTAGCTCTCGAAGCCTTTCACCTTTGCTAAGTAAAAACCAAGGTGTTAATTGAATAGGCTGCACCAACATGAAACAGTAATTAACATTCCTAGTACTGTAGAGTTTTGCGCTGTTTCAGATTTCAGGTACTGAAAACATCTCGCCTAGATTATCTACACAAGGTTAGATCGCACTTTGATAAGCTCAATGTAGGTCGACGACTTGTGCGAAGATTTTTCTTTATTTATCTCTTCTCCCAAGTTCGAACCCGTTAAATAGGTCACAGAAAATATCTTTAGAAATAAAGGTAAAAGGGGCGAAATAAGCAGGGTTTGTTTTTTCAAGTCAAAAGGGTTGCTGATATTCATCACAAAGTGTCTCAAAAAGGTGGAGGTTCTAGCCACACAGGGTATATGACAAAAGTGTTGAAAAATGCGAAGCCTAAAGAAAATGCTGATACGGTGAATAGTTTACATTTACACCCGTCATCGAGGACTGCTCGATTAATTATACAATATGGCACTGGCTTTCACGTACCCAACAAGAACAATTATAACGCAGTGGCTAGAGGCTCGTCTACAGGTTCCCGCGTCTTAGGTTCAAATGCGCATAGTCTTTTTGTAAGAATTTTTTTTTTGTTTTTTCTGGACCCCATTGAGGGGAAGCGTATGGGGTGGGGAGAATTGGTTCAGTGTCTTCCTTGGAGAAATAAGACCCACTGCCTTCCTAACAGCATGTCGTTAGAAGACGACTTATTAGGGATTTTCCTTCCAAAGTCGTTACGCATACTTGGAGGCGATGGACCAAAATCGTTTGCATACGTAAGCCGATTTGAAAAAGGGGACAAATTTCTGCGTAAAAGTAAGCCAGGTCTTAAAATGGATGTGAGGGAAAAAATTCAAGATCGGGAACGGGGTTTTTTGACTAAATGCTTTTAAAAGATTATCAAAAAAAATGGACAAGGAAGAAAAAAAATTACTACTTTAAAATTTTTCTGAACATCAATAAAGATGACTTACCCTTGTCTGGGAAAGCTGAAATTTTTTTGGTCAAAAATCAAGCACGGAGGGGATTTTTTTTTTTTTAAAATATATTAAAAGGGGAAGAGGGACAAAAGGGCCGACCCTGAAGATGGGCATAGAATATAAGTGACCCTAAATATAAAAAAAAGGGGAAAAAAGCTGGCTAGAAAAACCCGGTTTCTTTCAGGCCCACCGTTGTGCAAAGGCCCCTGCTATATGATAAAGATTATTTAAGCAAAGGGTTAAATTTTTTGCGTATACTTTAAAGACTTGCAGAACCCCCCCACATTTTTTGGCTTTGTGGATTTTCTGAACATTTTCTTTTCAGTAGTTTGCCATTGCTGATTGAAAGGGGGTCACTCTCGGTACCACTTCGAAAAAAAGGCAAGACGGTCTGTTGTCAAAACACCGCCACCGGGGAAATCAACCCGGCCACCCCGGATTACTTACTATACAGAGTTAGTAACAAACGGTATACACAGTAATCGCCCACTAGTGAAAAAATAACAATTTTCTTGGGGGCTATGCGTTTAAAAGGTATTGCATTTTTGATCGAATTTCGGTATCATGGTTTATTTTTGGTTAGAAATGTGGGGGGCTAAGGGGAATAAAACTTTGAGCAACGTAATAACTTCAATATACAAGAAACTTGTATTTTTTAAAAACCCTTTATAAAAATTTTTTGGGCTTTTTAAATCCAAAAACCCCCAAACAAGGAAATCCAAGGTCACGGGACTTAATTTTCATGGGGGTGATAGGTTTTG
>CAJHNH020002692.1:45000-98250 GCA_905116865.2 Candidula unifasciata | reverse complement strand
TTTCAAAAAATATAAAAAAAAAAAAAAACAGTTTAATTTTTTAAGAAAAATAGTCCTTTTTTTTTTAATTCACCCCAAATTTCTTTGGATGTTCTGGGAAAGTCCAGTAGTATAGGGGTGTTAAAGTGTAAAATGAACACCAACTAACACCAGCTCTAACGCCACCCCCTATGATACTGGACTTTCCCGGGAACTCCCCATTTATGATAAACAAACAAAAAGCACCAACACATTTTAAATAAAACTGCTAACTGATTAAAGAAACGTTGTCAGTGGATGCATTTTAGACATGTTATGGTCGCTGCTTAACTTTTCCACGTCGTGGCGAACTAGTACCATAATTTATTGAATGTTGTATTTTACTGAGAAACATTGGAGAACATCGTGACAACTGGAAAGATTGGTGGAAAAAAAAACAAGGTAGAGGCGGACCAAGAAAGATGATGCTGGATGGACTGAAACTATGGCATGGAGGGATATCATCAAGAGAGCTGTTCCAGTCAACAAGTGATTGTGATCTGTGGAGGTCGCATGAGCGCCTACTCCAGTTGGCAGGGCACATGATGATGATGATGATGATGATGATGATGATGATGATGATGATGATGATGATGAGATGTTGTATTTTACTAATCAATTTTAAGTTGAGTAGTGTAAAACCCTGGCAAACCCATCATTACTGCCCCTTTGTGTTTTTATATGCCAGGTAGGACTTGCAGTCTGTTCTTCGATTCCGTTCTACCATGTGCAGTCAATTGAATTTCATAGATATAATCAACTGCAGCATTTTTGGCTTCTTAACAAAGTTCGTTTTCAGGTTTTGCGGGTCTTCGCTTCTACAATCCCTGTATTTCCCATCTGCGTGCCTGTTTGGTGATTCTCTGCTCGTTTCTTCTGGGGTGTGTCCCATATAGCTCAGTTTTCTTCGTCTTATAAAGGTTGTTTCTATTGTTTGCCCAACATTTATCTTATTTCTTCACTACTCTTGAATTCTTCCACTGTTATGTTTTCTTTCCTCAGCAAAGAGAGAAAGAAAGAAAGAAAGAAAAGAAAGAAAGAAAAAAGAAAGAAAGAAAAGAAAGAGAAAGAAAGAAAGAGAAGAAAGAAAGAAAGAAAGAAAGAAAGAAAGAAAGAAAAGAAAAAAGAAAGAAAGAAAGAAAGAAAGAAAGAAAGAAAGAAAGAAAGAAAGAAAGAAAGAAAGAAAGAAAGAAAGAAAGAAAGAAAGAAAGAAAGAAAGAAAGAAAGAAAGAAAGAAAGAAAGAAAGAAAGAAAGAAAGAAAAAAAGCAACAACAGTCGCAATTAAATCTCATTTTTTTCGTCGCATTCACAGACTACAATCTTCAGCAGACAGTTTTGGCAATTTCGTCCATTTCTGGTGGCTTTGGTCTTATTCCAGAACTTTACTTTTACATTCTTATCCTTTTTATAGATCTGGTTTACTTGTAGCAGACTGTGGAATCCTCGCTTCTCAAGTAGAAGCACTCCGACTTTGAAGTAAACATTCCTAATTAGTCGCCTTTTGCAACATGCTTGTTGGGGCACGGGGTCTATGCTTTTTGCCCCCAAAATGGGGTGCAGAACCCAAATGCGGAGTAATAAAATAAAAGCTCTCTCTTAAATACACATTACGGTTGTGGCTTATATGTTGGTGAAAATGTTTTACAAGTCCATGATCGTCGTGTACTAGGCTTCAATTTTCAGGTTCTGGGAATACATTGTAGCAAAAAATAAGAATAAATCCATTGCTTGTCGTAAGAGTAAACTAACGGGGGGGGGGGGGGGGGGGGATCCTTGGAAGTCGGAGTACATGTGCCTGAGAGGCAAGAAACAAACAGTCTGTAACTAAGCCAGATCTGAGAAAACATTTGCACACAACAGTGTGGTTCTAGAAGAAGACTTAAAGTCCGGAGGTGGATGAACACCCAGAGCTTTCCGTTGGAGTTTTCAGCCGAAGACGAAGAAGAAGAAGAAGAAGAAGAAGAAGAAGAAGAAGAAGAAGAAGAAGAAGAAGAAGAAGAAGAAGAAGAAGAAGAAGACGAAGAAAAAGAAGAAGAATTTTTACATGACGTGTGGTTTATTTTAAAAAAAAAATAGTGGGTGGTTTTAGGAGAGCGGTTCGAGAGTTTGCACACGTAGTAAATGCTGCATAAGATCAAAGGCAGGGTTGTCAAGAACCTTTATAGTGAGCTCTGGTGTGCGTCAGGGCTGTGTACTATCGCCGCTTCTTTTTATAACATACATGGATACCATATGTAACGAAACAAACTTTAATCACGAAGAAGATATTACAGAATTACTATTCGCCGAAGACCATGTACTCATAACAGAAATTACGGAATGCCTACAAAACAACCTAAATTAAATTAGTAACAAAGAAAGGGGGAAAAGGGGGGGGGGGAAATATAATATGAAAAGAAACAATACAAAGACAGAAACAATGGTCATAGGAAGTCAGAAAGACAATTTAGAAATACAATTAAAAAATGATACCTTAAGACAAACAGAAATTTGGGGGCAATTTTCATATCTGACGGAAAACTGGACAGAGAAATTAGCTCGAGATGAGCCAAAGCTAATCAAGTAATGGGGTAACTATCTCCCCTGTTGACACACAAGCAGATACCTCGGAGTACTAAAGTGAATCTTATCAGAACTATTTTTTGACCAACACTATGCTTTCAAATCCAAACGTAGACATTGTGACAGCAGAGATGAAATGCATTAGAAGAGCTGCAGGAGTTTCAAGGAAAGAAGAATACGAAATCACGAAATTAGACGAATGCTAGAAATAAAGCCAGTCTTACAGGTCATCAAAGAACAACAAATGAAGTGGTTTGGACACCTAACAAGAATGCCTTGGTACTATCTGCCACAGCGAGCCACACTAAAACGTTACAACGGGTATAGTGCGAGTGGAAGACCTTCGGAAAACATGAAGTGATGGCATTAAGAACAGCCTTACAGAAATGAACATCAGTCTTAAAAGTGCTCTTGACAGAGCTCATCAACGAACATTACATCTCCACCCGACACTTCGATGAGGTACAAATGGAAGAGAAGAAGAAGAAGGTTCGAGAGTTACACTGGTGCCTCACCAAAGAAGTAATAGAGTCATTGGGTAGATGGCGCACCATTTCTTTTAAATCCTCTAAAAGTAAAATTGCATACTTACCAAATGAAAACACAAGAATTTAATAGCGCTGGTCCCCCAACGAAAGCCACCACAAGGGACTACTCATAAAACGAACTGGACCCACAATGACACAAGCGATGTCCGAGTTAGCCAGCCGTCCATAGAAAACAAGGCGTACAGTCACGTAGGTTTTTTTGGAAGATAAATCACAGATAGGCTCGACTATGATAAATCTAGCTAGGTAGTATTACACGCATCGGCACTGTTCGCCTAATGTCATATATCAGGTTTCTTTTAAAAGATAAGGGAATACAACTGCCGGAGATTCTCTAAGCACTTATGCAACATGCCTTCAAAAGAACGATTCAGCAGAAGCATTCGGCAAAGGAAAATGCTGTTTTGCAGGAGAACCCCTGTGCCTAGTTTAAAAACCAGCGGTCATGTGAGGGAGGGACTATCTACGCTGAACTCGACTGACCTCGAAATGAGGCCAGCCTGGTCCGATTCCACTGTCCGTGGCAAACGGCTAAACTTAACATGCACTGTACTTCGCCACTCTCCTCCCAATGTGGCCCCGTGCCCGCCTTTCTCGGCGTCACAGGGTAACTGTTCTTTCGTGTGAATAACACTTTCTCTGATATAGGCGAGGGAGGGAGATAGATGGGGGATAATAAACGGAATGACATAGATTTAGCTAAATCTCTACTGGATAATATTTCTTTGGAAATAGATATGTCGAATGGGATGGGGGGGGGGGGGCACTCCCCCACCAATGCGAGGAACAAAATAAGATTCAATTGCGCCTGTATAACCCCCCCCCCCCCCATCTCTCTCTCTCTCTCTCTCTCTATATATATATATATATATATATATATATATATATATATATATATATATATATATATATATATATATATATATATATATATATCCGCCGAGCGTCTGGTCGAGAGTTTTGTGCAGAGCACGAATTCCGCAGCTGAAACAACGACCCACAGATATTTCATAACTATCTCGAAAGATATGTCTTTGGGAGAATTCTGTAGATCGTTTCTACCTTATCTACGGGGGTCTCTGTAACCCAGTGGTCAGTCCGTTTGCATCACGTACTGAGTGTCAAGGGTTCGTTTTCTTTCACGAGTGCAGTTTTTACAGAGAAAAATATTTTTGTGCTCTGTGCGCGCGCTCTCGGCAGGCTAGGGCTAGCCGTTCTGCAGATAGAGACTGAGCCATATAGGATAAAATCCAGTGCAATGAAGTCGATCCTCTCGACTTTAACCTTAAATTTACCGTTCCCCGACGTTTTTAACAGTATACATATGAAGATGTAATGGCGATAAATTAGGTACAGCCATCCCGAAACTCACTTCGTTGCCTTTCTGGAGACAATGTGTCATATTCAGACAAAGGACATGGGAGCAAGAAACTTTTCCAACAAATGGTAAGTCTTTTGGCGTAGGAAACAGAGAGATGTGTCCTTGCAATTTGGCACTAGAAAATGCTGAGCATGTACCCCAGCACTGTCAACTGTAGGCTGCCAACATAAAGGCATGAATATGTACCCCAGCACTGCCAACTGTGTGCTGCCACCAGAGAAGCATGAGCATGTATCCCAGCACTCTCAACTGTGTGCTGCCAACAGAAAATGCTGAGCATGCACCCCAGCACTGTCAACTGTAGGCTCCCAAACAGAAAATGCTTAGCATGCACCCCAGCACTGTCAACTGTAGGCTCCCAAACAGAAAATGCTGAGCATGCACCCCAGCACTGTCAACTGTAGGCTCCCAAACAGAAAATGCTGAGCATGCACCCCAGCACTGTCAACTGTGTGCTGCCAACAGAAAATGTTGAGCATGCACCCCAGCACTGCCAACTGTGTGCTGCCAACAGAAAATGTTGAGCATGCACCCCAGCACTGCCAACTGTGTGCTGCCAACAGAAAATGTTGAGCATGCACCCCAGCACTGTCAACTGTAGGCTCCCAAACAGAAAATGCTGAGCATGCACCCCAGCACTGTCAACAGTAGGCTCCCAAACAGAAAATGCTGAGCATGCACCCCAGCACTGCCAACTGTGTGCTGCCAACAGAAAATGCTGAGCATGCACCCCAGCACTGCCAACTGTGTGCTGCCAACAGAAAATGTTGAGCATGCACCCCAGCACTGCCAACTGTGTGCTGCCAACAGAAAAGCAACCTGATCTGTTACAACTTCAATGAAAACACATCTGTATGGCACACAGGTATGGACTACAAGGTAGTCTGCTCTCCTGATATACATTTTCTTACTAGGGGATCAGAAAAGAAAACGAAGAGGCAGATCAAGACAGAAAATAAACAAAAACAATTGAATTTGGCTGCAACGTATCGAATGCCGACAAAGGGAAACGATACAAGTGAGAGAAAAACACCAAGAGATGAACGAGCAGGAGTCTGAGAGAGTGTACGACCAGGACAAGAGACAGGGAGTGTTGAAAATCCACTACAGTCAATATTCACTGTGAAGACGGTACCTGATTGATTGATTGATTGATTAATAGGAATATTACGCGATGAGACCACAATTTTTTCTTCTTTTTTTTCCTCCTCTTCTTCTTCTTCTTCTTCCTCTTCTTCTTCTTCTTCTTCTTCAGAAGAAGAAGAAGAAGAAGAAGAAGAAGAAGAAGAAAAAGAAAAAAAAAACGAGAGGAAGATGAGGACAAAAATGAGGAGGGGAGGAGGGGAAGAGGAAGAAGTATTAGAACAAGAAAAAGAAGAAAAAGAAGAAGAAGAAGAAGAAGAAGAAGAAGAAGAAGAAGAAGAAGAAGAAGAAGAAGAAGAAGAAGAAGAAGAAGAAGAAGAAGAAGGATGAGGAGGAACAGGGAGGAGTGGGGTGAGAGAGGGGGTAGAGGAGGAAGAAAAAGATAATGAAACTTGTGAAGATTATGATGATAATTATGATGATAATGTTTATGATAATGATTATGATAATGATGATGTTAATGTTGATGATAATGATGATGATGATAATGATGATGATAATGATGATGATAATGATGATGATGATGATGTTGATGTTGATGATGATGTTTTTTTTTGATGATGAAGATAATGATGATGATGAAGATAATGATGATGATGATGATAATTTAGTCATCGTATTGATGGTTGTATTTCCCCTTCTCCTGTGTCTAACATTTTACTTGACATTGTGTACTGTACGCTAGGAGTTATGTTAATAATGGTTGCTGCGACATGTCTATGATAATATCTTTAAAACTCTAAGCGGACTACATTCAATCATACTTGATGAATTTCTGGTCAGTTTTTGGAAAAGCCATTTTCTTTCCGCGCTAGTGCTCCTCGATGACGCTGTCCTTGTGATGTCTTGCTGTCTTGAACCGCCCAAAGAGATAACTATGCTAAAATAGGATATTGTGTCCAAGGAATATTGCCAGGAGACGAACTGACCACAAGCAGTTACCAGTAATTAGTGCGGCTCTTCCACCTAGGAGAAGTACTTCTTAAATTCTCCAGCCAAGATGGCCACTGCCTAAAGGGATGCTACTCAGAAAGTGTCAGTGAGTGGGGGACTATGATTGGCTAAGAACTCTAACTTCCTGTAGGGCTGTGGATCTCTAGGACAGAGCCAAGTTATGAGAAGCAAATTAGTGACAAGCGTTGTATCTTCTATGCCTCAGGTGTTGATTGAAGGATACGTATCATGTGTAATTATAACAGCTCGATCTAGGCTGTTCTCCAAGGTTGACGAAATCTAAGTGACTGCCTACTGGCATTGCTCTAATTGACGCTGTTTTAATTTATGTGGATGTTGTCATATCGTTCATAGAATTGACATTGTTATAATAATAGCATTTATGATGAGTGTTTCAGTTTTGAATAGAAAACAAATACAAGTAAAGGACCCTTCTTACTCCAATGGCGCATCCGACATATGAGGTGTATCTGACATATGATGTGTATCCGACATATGATGTGCATCCGAATATGATGTGTATCCGACACATGATGTGTATCCGAAATATGATATGCATCCGACATATGATGCGTATCCGACATATGATGTGCATCCGACATATGATGCGTATCCGACACATGATGTGTATCCGACATATGATGTGTATCCGACATATGATGTGTATCCGACATATGATGTGTATCCGACATATGATGTGCATCCCACATATGATGCGTATCCGACATATGATAAGCATCCTACATATGATGTGCATCCGACATATGATGCATATCCGACATATGATGTGCATCCGACATATGATGCGTATCCGACATTGATGTGAATCAGATATATGATGTGTATCCGACATATGATGTGCATCCGACATATGATGCGTATCCGACATTGATGTGAATCAGATATTTGATGTGTATCTGACATATGATGTGCATCCGACATATGATGCGTATCTGACATTAATGTGAATCAGATATATGATATGTATCCTACATATGATGTTCATCCGACATGCGTATCCTATAAATGATGTGCACCAGTCAGACATTTGATGCGGATATAACATGTGATGTACGTTGTGCATATGATGTACATCAGACTATGATGTAAATGAGACATACGATGTGCACCGGACATGTGATGTGCATCGGACATATGATATGCACCGGACATATGATGTGCATCGGGCATATGATGTGCACCGAACATATGATTTGCATCGGACATAATATGTGCACAGAACATATGCTGTGTACTGGACATATGATGTGCACCAGACATATGATGTGCATCTGACATATGATGTACATCGGACATATGATGTCCGCTTTGTGAACGTCTACTTTTAAATATGGCGAAATTTATTCACAAAATATTACACTAAAAGGCTCCATTTTACTTATGGCTGTTGTTTAAATATAATGGAAGGCATAGCAAAAGCCTAAACATATTACACATCCCTAAACCTAGGTTGTCGGCTCTGTGGCTAAGTCGATGCGAACACTTCGCTTCGTAATGCCGGGATGCCAGGTTCGATCCCAGCTGCGGGCAATGCGCCATGCGTTGGTTTCGACAGTGGTATCAAGAAAGCCGACCGTCCAGAAGCAATGGCAAACTACTGGACGTAAATTTGCCTAGAGAAACCACACAACAGCCAGGGGCTGTTAGGGTTGGTTCTGCAACGTCCTCTAGAGGATACGCAACAACATTTTTTTTTTTTGAAACCTAGGTTAAATTTACGCAAGACAAGTTTAGCCTACTCCGCAGCTCAGCTGTGGAACTATCTTCCACAATAAATCAAAACTACAATTAGTCCCTCTACAAACAACCGGAAACTTATCGAATATTATCTGAACACCGATTATATGCCCCCCCCCCCCCACCCCCACACCTCCCCCAATAGAAGATAAAAACACATATTTTAGAAACAGCGCAAATTTTCCCTAGACTTATAATAATAACTAGGGTTTACCGTAATATTAGAAATGTGCACATTCTAGTGCTTGTGTTGAATATTTTGATGCTATTGATAATGTATATTACTCGATGTATGAATAAAATCATTTATGAAACGAGGGAGACTAGAAGGCACAATTTTAGACAGGCCTGCGTGCCCAATTCTTAACCCTTTGAAAATAAAATTTGTTCGTTCGTTCATCCTTCGTTGTTGTCCTTATTTCCGGCCTAAGTTGGACTGCAGGTTACGTAACCACCGGGTGCACTATTATTACTGTTTTATGCGGCCAAACTATGTTTTCGGGATTTAACGTGTTTGATTCTCATCCTTGTGGTGTTAAGACCCACAGAGAGCAGTAGTCGTGGACGAGAAAAACTACCTACCCCAGTCCGTTACATGTTCAGGCGGACAGTTTCCCCGGCCTACCTGGAATTGTCAGCGGCTCATCGATTGAAGAATGATGGCTGATGTAAAGAATTGGCAACTATGTTTTTAATATTATTATTTTCTTGTCATTATTCCCTTTGTGGTTTTCTGGACCCCCTTGTGGGGGGGGGGGGGGGACAACAATAAACCTACTGCCACCACAACAAGCATGTCATAGGAGTCGACTAATTGGGAACTTCCTTTGTAGTGGAAGAGCATCTGCTAGAGCGATCGGCATGGAACAACACGCTGCACACAAATTTACCAGAAAACGATTTACATTCAAAGCTCAGGCCCTGACATAAAGCCAAAGTTCATATGGACGAACAACCAGGACTTTCCACCGGAGCTTATAGCGGGTGAACATAGACCATTGAGTTCTCGCAATATGATGTGAAAATCACGCCGACCGTCTTTACTTATAAGACATTACCTAGTACTTATTTTAGGGTTGGTCGACCTAGAAGCCACGGTCAGCTCTGAAAAAAAAAAATCCACCTCAATGCAGTTTCGAACTCAAAACTTTCGCACCGGCCTGCGATTAGCCACTAGATTAATGCAGCTTCCAAAGAAAATTAGGCAGGCACAGATTACTACGGCAGGGTCAGCTCAGAAAGAAAGAAAACAAACAGCTTCGCTGACACGTTTCTCCATGAACTAACCCACAACATGAACTGTATGGATCTATCACAATCAGAAGAAACAAAGATATCCCTGCTGCACCACCTGCTGAAGACTGACCCCTACATTACTGAATGCAAGCCCTCACATAGATGTCCCCCTAGTGTCGTCTTTGTGTTACCCCCTTACTCGTTCTTTTCTTTCAGGCTTTTTTTTTTTCTTTCTCTTAACTACTTTCCTTTCTTTCATTCGCCTTCTTTATCCAGCTAACGATCTTGACCTGAACCGCGCCTCTAGGGGCAGTGAAATATTCATATACGTAGCGCCTCAGTTACAAGACATCTACCCTCCTCGTGTCACTCATATTTTTTAGGGGGAGAATTGATGAAAGGGAGGTCAGATCTTTTGTTCTCCGCTACTCAACAGTCTGACTATTCTATTTCGCACTTTATATTTTTTACTCGCTCCCTTTTTAACTTCTCTATTATTACCCCTATCCCCTTGCTCTTCGCCCCCTCAAACCATTGGTGCATGTTTGGAATCGTATGCTGTTTTCATCTGCCCCCATGCGTCCGCAACTTGCACCGCGCTTGCTGTATGCTAAAAGCCCTAGTGTATTTCAGTTTCTTTATGACGGTCAGGCAGATGGTAAGAAGAGCCGTTTGGCCCATTGTTGTGTACTACATACGACCTGCACCTATTGTTTCCGCTATAGTTGTCATCGTGGCAGCTCTGAGACCAACGCCCAGTCTACTTGCATTATTGGTCATTGTTAACTTTGACCAATCAAGCGCGGCGATCACTGTGGCGGCCGTTACAAGATACCCCCAGCGTTCATCCACCAAACCGCCAACTGCTTTTGTGCGGGCAGTAGGAATCGTATCTTCTTTCTTCGGGCTATCACATATAGGTAATTAAAGGATCTTGGGATGTAGACATTATCCGATTAAAAATAATAACTACAGAATTGAAGTTCAATTCTTTCGTCAGCTATGCCAATGGGTAATAAGATAAAGGTAGAGTACTATGGTAAGGCGCAGGTGGCCAACGATTAAAAACGCTGCGTTCTCATGCAGGCGACCTAGGTTCGAATACTTTCTAAGGTTGTGAATTTTTGTTTTCTTTTAGGGGCAAAACTAAAATTTTCACCTAAGCAGTCGAAGACAACTACAGCTATCGACCCAAAATCCTCAACTTCAATTACCTCCTCTCTGCACGGCAATAGTGGTATTGAATTGAATTGACTTTCTACCCCACCAGGACATCACACAAGCGACAAACACCCGATGACACAAAGTGCCACCATGTGGATGAGAATCGCCGTGGAGAGGTCCCAGAAACCGCATTCAGACAATTGGCCATATTGATGGCCTGCCTATATTGCGGCCCCTGGCAAAAGCCAGGGTGGGGCTTCAAAAAACAAAAAATTTTGTCCTAAAAAGGACAAAACTGGATTTTAACGCGCAGGCAATAGTGGTAAATACAATCAGTAATTTTAAGTTTGGCAGCTCCATAGCAGATTTTTCACTGGGTTGGGAGGTGTTAAAAGTTAAGCATTAGTTTCGTATCCTTCACAGGAGGTTGCAGAATCAACCCCATCATTTTTTCTGGAGGTTGTAGAAAGGGGGGGGGGGGGCTGTTTATGATAGCACTAGGCAACGTTACGTTTAGTCAGTAGCTTGCCATTGCTTACTGAGCGGTCAGCTCTCAAGTCAAGGCGAACAGCTGCCAAAATCGCCCACAACTGGGATCGAATCATGTTCCTGACCAAGGAGACGATGGAAAATTAATGTCCAGACAGACCTGCAGACACTTGGTGTCACCAGCTGAAGGGGGAAGGCCGACCAGAGAGATGAATGGAGACGGGTGATATCTGCAGTATTCAACCTCAAGGGCTCGGAACGCTGAGGAAGAGGAAGAAATATTTGAATATACATTTTATGTTGTTTAAAAATTGTGTTATTTTGTTTTTTATTTATAATGTCATCAGCAGGCCCTTTGCAGAACGTCGCTCTCATCACAGTCTGTCTAAAAGAAATCTGGTCTCTCGCCAGCTCTACCGCCTCGTGCGCTTTCAGATTCAATTAATCACTTGTATTCTCTGTCCATTGTCTTATTGGTCGGCACATGAACCTCTTTCCTGACACCATGCCTTTTGCTATTACTGTGCTTAATCCGTCATGGCGCTTGATATAACCAAAATATATCAGTTGCTGTTTATTAGACAATATTACTTGATGTTCAGATCTTTTAAAATGTTGTATTTCTTCTCTTCTTTCTCCATGGTATTCTGAGATTCTTTATATAGCATTTCAACTCAAAGCCCCTATTTTCTTCCTTAAGGACTAGGAGATAGTTCACGAGTCATATCCGTGTGTTGCTACATGGAAGATGTATGCTCAAAGAATGGTATCTTTGATTTGGTTGGTGGTGCTCAACCAGACTTTTAATTTTCGCCATAAAAAATAATAATAATAATTAAATAATTATCGCAGACGTAAACAACGCCTTAACCTAGCCCTCCTCAGAAAATTATAAGTTGGTGAGCGCCTCTCTTCCCCTTTTCGCCAATCACCTTGCTCACTAATTTATTGTTGGCGGCGCCCATTGATTCTTTAACATTTCCCGAGAAACACGTTTTAAGCTGGTCTGTACGAGAGCCTAGCTCAATAAGCCTATTGGTTTAATAGTATGGTCATTGTAGGTACAGGGCAAGCAATTGACCGGGTCTGTGTTCTAAATGCTATCAAGGAGGCAGGACATGTAGATGATTCTGAAGACAATAATGCAACATTAAAAAGAAACAATGAACTCCAGGTAGAAAAAACTTATTGCCAGACATGAAGGTTATACAGGTAGCTATAGACGAACAGAAAAGCAACAAAAAAAGTGGAGTTATCAGTCACCACATGCTAAGTTACTTAATGAAGATGTGATCCGAACGCTTATGGGCTTGTCCGAGATGGCATAATGATAATCTGCCGAATAACTAACTAATGAATTAACTAACTATTTTTCAATGTTTAAAAAAAAAAAAAAACAGTCTCGTCTTAAGGGAGTTTCTAATTCCTGACCTCCCTCTTCTTCTTCTTCTTCTTCTTCTTCTTCTTCTTCTTCTTCTTCTTCTTCTTCTTCTTCTTCTTCTTCTTCTTCTTCTTCTTCTTCTTCTTCTTCTTCTTCTTCTTCTTCTTCTTCTTCTTCTTCTTCTTCTTCTTCTTCTTTTTCTTCTTCTGCTTCTTCTTCTTCTTCTTCTTCTTCTTCTTCTTCTTCTTCTTCTTCTTCTTCTTCTTCTTCTTCTTCTTCTTCTTCTTCTTCTTCTTCTTCTTCTTCTTCTTCTTCTTCTTCTTCTTCTTCTTCTTCTTCTTCTTCTCTTCCACCTTGTACCTCAATGAACTCATAAAAACAGTCACGTTTATCACAAGAACCTGTCTGTCGGTGTAAATCAGAAAGCGAACACAAGAAGAAGAAGTACCTCATCGAAAAAGAGGGGGAGGGGGGGGGGGAGATGTAATGTTCGTTGATAAGCTCTGCCAAGAGCACTATTTAGACTGATATTCATTTTTGTAAGGCTGTTCTTAATGCCATCACACCATATTTTCCGAGGTCTTCCACTCACTCTATACCAGTTGTAACGTTTGAGTGTGGCTCGTTGTTTCTGACCGCTAGTTCGAAAGGCAAGCGTGCTAGTCATTGCGATTCCTCAGTTTCCTGGTGGTTCTTGCAATCAGTCAGCATGTTCTCTACAGAAGGTCACTCTCTTCACGGCAGGTCCAAAAGACTTTCTCTAACCAAATCTTCAGCCTTGTGTGCTTTTATACCCAATGAATTGTCGATGTCCCGTATACACGTTTGCGGTGTTCGGCCCCTGCCACATTTTCCGGAAACTGTTTCCTCCATCACCGTTTTCTCCAGACGTGTCAAAAATACCTGTTCTTACACTAACCCCGTTCTATTGGAAATACTTCTATCAGGTCATCTGTTACAGAGAGGGGGGTGGGGGAGGGGTGGAAGGTTTCCATGGCTAAGTGGTCAAGCCGTTTGCCTCGCGTTCTGAAGGTCGTGGATTCGTTTCAAAGCAGCTACCTTATGTGAACGAATGCAGTTTGTACGAAGACTCCAGAGCATCGCCACTGGAGCAACAGCATTCGTGCAATGCTCTAGGCAGCTGGCTAGCCGTTCTGCGGAAAGAGACCCACATGGGATAAAACCAGGTGCAATAATGTCGACCCATTCGACTTTAAGAAAATTGAGATTTGTTTTCTACTCTGAGGAAGTGGGGCTCAAAACTTCGACTGCAGTCTACTAGTCGACATTCAAACGGTGAGCTGTAGCCTGCGGCGGCCTGTGAGATGACCCTTGTCCAGGCTAGTGCTAGACCTATATTTTGTTTTACGCTCGTCGGTACTCGATGGGTGATGTGGTCAACATCACGACGGCCGCCTTTGCTTCCCATGAGCTTATCTTTTAACAATGTTATGTTAGGTCTGCCTAAGATTATTTGAAAAAAAAAAAAAACTCCCGCTCGGTGTGGATTTGAACTCACGACCTTCAGGCCCGAAAAGGTGCTACACCACAGCGGCTTGCTGTGGTCTGTAGCTTTATTTTACGGCCTCCGTAACTTAGGCGTTGCGAACGCGCTTTGTTATGCCGGGGTGCTGGGTTCGATCCCAGCTGCGGGCCTTGCGCTGGTTTCGACAGTGGTATCGAGAAGTCTACAGTTCAGTAAGCAATGGCAAACTACTGGACGTAAATTTGCTTAGAAAAACCACAACAGACAAAAAATGCTAAGGTTGTTTCTGCAACGTCCTGTAAAGGATACGCAAGTAATTATTTTTTTTTTTTTTCAAATCTCAGCTCGTGTTTACAGTCTGTCACTGATTTCGGAACTGAAACGAAACCCTCAAACCTAAAAAAAAAGAAACAGCTGGTCCGGGCTGCTCTAAAGTTTAACTTTGAGAACATTGTGTCACTCTGGTTTAGGGATGGTATAGCAAACTGACAGCCAGTGACTCAAACAATCACTCATCGGATACAAATTCTACAAACCCCGTTCAATGGTATAAATTGTTATATCACAGTTACCAAACAACCTGCTATCCTGTGTGGGAGGGTTTTAGCATATACTCCATTTGTTATTCTCTGTGTTTCTAGAGCAGCGGGTATTAACCTGTGGATCGCGACCCCATTGTGAGTTGAACGAGCCTTTCACAGAAGTCGCCTAAGACCATCAAAAAACATATATTCATTAAAGTTATGAAGTAGCAACAAAAATAATGTTCAGGCTGGGCCAACATAAGGAACTGTATTAAATGGTCGCGGCATTAGGAAAGTTGAGAACCACTGCTGTAGAGTCATAGCTGCTCATAGCGTGACCAAACCAATGACTGATTGCTTGGTCAATGTGAAGATAATAATCTACGTCTCCGTTGCTCCTATAGAATCTGGACAATGGTCTTCTTCCTTGGCTAGTGAGAGTTGGCACAATACAGTATCACCGCATCGGAGAAGCATTTAAATGTGAAGTTTAAAATACATTTATTCAGTGCCTGCTTTCACGCGATCACTACCTGGTGGGGGACACGGGACTATTTTAATAACCAAGTGATACCCAGTAACTGACGACCGTTTTGTCCCTTCCCATCTGCTACCTGGAGTTGCTTAGTGCGGATCTGAAGGTTTGACCAGCTGTGTGACAGAATTTGTAGCATCCTGGATGGTAGACCAGCAGAGAAGATTTCAGATACCCCGTTAAACCTTCTAGGAAGTTATATTTAAGCTATATATAACGGCTGCAAACAAAAAACCTCATTGGTGTGCCCTGCTGTCTTGTGTGTGATAGACACAAGGTGAGAGATATGGCCAACATCGCACCAGCCGCCTTGCTCCCAAAAAAACTTTCTGCTACCATTTTATGAGACTTTGTCGACTTAGAAGTGAACTGGTTGAAAAGAAATAACTCATTTTGAGAGGAATTGCACAAAAGCTGCATAGATGACAAGCGAAAGCACAAGCAATTATAATTAGATGTACTTTTGAATAAAAAGCTAATTATCTATTCTTGATGAATTTAAAGATAAGGGACGTTAGATGTCGACTAGCTCAAGTAAAGGCAGCATTTTACAAAATGAAGAATATTTTATGCAATCTTTCTTTGTCAATTGAGACCAGAAAGATAGTTCTTAAAATCTATAGTAATCCTGTACTGATATACGGAAGTGAATCTTTGTCAGACAGTAAATTAGTGAAAACTTATTTGAAAGCTTCTGTTTTATAGACGAAAGATGAGAATACCCTGGATGGATAAAGAAATTGTAATGAAGACGTCTTGAAAAAAAAACTGACCCTCTAAGAGAGCTGATTGCCCACATCAGAAAGAGACAATCTACATTCTCTGCCTTGTGATGAGAAGGAGAAAACATCGTGTGAGTAGGAAAGTTGGGGGTTGGAGACAGAAAGAGGCAATCTACATTCTCTGGTCATGTAATGAGAAGGAGAAAACATCGTGTGAGTAAGAAAGTTGGAGGGAAGGAGAGACAGATAGAGACCGAGATAACAGATGCTGGTGCGTTTGACATTATGGCATGGAGGATCATTTGTATCAGAGCTGACTGAAAGTAGTCGAGACAGAAGGTTGTGGATAGACATGATCACCAGCGTCACGCGGCATGGACTTTAAGAAGAAGAACAGCACACACACACACACACACACACACACACACACGCACGCACGCACGCACGCATGCACGCACGCACGCACGCACGCACACACACACGCACACACGCACGCACACACACACACACACACACACGCACACACACGCACACACACACACATACGCACGCACGCACGCACACACACACACACACACACACACACACACACACACACACAATACTGTAATTATCGCTTTCCTGTTCAAAATCCAAGAAAGAAATGCATAGTTTTCTGATAAAGCGTTTTTATTTGTTGAAGGAAAAACCGGTATACATGAAAAATTATCGATGCCCTAGATGTAAAACAACTGCCAATTGGTTATCTGAACCCTAAGATATTCTTTAGTGCAGTTTGAAGTATTTTACTCATTAAATTTCAAAGATTCTGATTATCGAAATTATGACAACATTATGTTCTTAGAAGGGGAAAGATGAGGAAGAGGAGGATATGGGTAAGAGGGATACAAAAAAAAAAAAAAAGAGAGAATAGAAAGCCTGAAAGAAAAAAAGAAATAGAAGTAGACGGAGAATCAGCCAGACACTACATTCCTTTCAATATTTCAGAAAAACTAGTGACCATCTTCTAACACTAAAACCCTTCTACTGAAACTGTTTATTTGCTCACACCAGATCATTGCCCGCTCGCCTTCTGTTTTATCCACGTGAAAACAAAAAAATGAGAGGTGGGATCGGGGAGGAGGGTACGGCCAGGGGTCAAATGAAAACATCGAGTGAGGGTAGCAGGGCTCACGTGACCGGGTTAGTTCTTACGGGATACAGAAAAGGTCATTGGACCATTGTTTGGGGGAGGCTACCACAATGCCAGTTATCAAGGTCAGTGACTGGACGTTTGGCAGCTGGCGATTTTTTTTTTCTTTTTAGGGAGGTAATACAAATGCAAACTGAAAACCTGGAATGACCGTCTGGGGGAGAGGTGTGGGGTGGAGTGGTGTGAGGGGTGGGATACAGTTGTGCCCCCACAGAAAGATTTAAAAAAGAAAGAGCAGGTTTATGTGGGTGGGTGTCGATCTATAGGGGAGGGGGGAGGGGGACTAGAAAGGTAGGAAAATTGTCTTCTTCTTTTGCTTCTTCTTTTGCTTCTTCTTCTTCTTCTTCTTCTTTTTCTTCTTTTTCTTTCTTTCTTTCTTTCTTTCTTTCTTTCTTTCTTTCTTTCTTTCTTTCTTTCTTTCTTTCTTTCTTTCTTTCTTTCTTTCTTTCTTTCTTTCTTTCTTTCTTTCTTTCTTTCTTTCTTTCTTTCTTTCTTTCTTTCTTTCTTCTTTCTTCTTCTTCTTCTTCTTCTTCTTCTTCTTCTTCTTCTTCTTCTTCTTATTCTTATTATTATTATTATTATTATTATTATTATTATTATTATTATTATTATTCCAACTACTCCTCTTCCCGTTGATCGACTTTAAACTCAGGCGGAAAGTTCTGATTGCTCGTCCTCTTTTAGACATTCTTCCTCTTCTAGAACTGTAGTTTTGCGTGCACATCCATTTTATAAATTTGACTTTTTTTTGTATACATACAGCTGGTTCCTTGTCTCGTAGGTAGATGCACTCCGACTTAGAAGAGCAGTGCGTCTACCTGGTTCCTCCCCCCCCCCCCCCCCACCATCCCCCGAGCTATGAAGTCTGTGCTTTGTGAGATGCTTTCTGTAGGTGGCTAGCTATTCTGCGGAGAGAGACCGAGCCATATGGGATAAAACCCGTTGCAATGAAGTTTGATCCTCTCGACTTTAACGTTAACCTAAATGCTCATTGGGTTTACCCGTTTATGCATAAAACAGAACCCTGGAACCTAACACAGAGACACTGTGTTGACTGTTATTATATAAATGAGTTTGGTTGATTACCCTGGGACCGAGGGAGTCGCCATGGCGAAGCGGCTAGACAGTGGCCTGTGGATCGGAAGGTCGTGAGTTCGCTCCTTGGTGGAGCCGGACTTTTTCTTTCCAAAATGACATAGGCTCCCAGGTCGACCCAGCCTTGAGTAAATACCGGGTGCAATCCCGGGAATTAAAGGTGGCCGGCGTGATGCTGACCATCTTGTGCCGATAGCTCTATAAAATATAGGACTAGCCCTATTTGTCCTATACGCCTAAAAGCCTGGAAAATGGTCCTTTACTTTTACTCTGGGACCGAAGCCATAAAGGTGATAGATGATCTTACCGCTCACTACTCAACAACAAGAACTGCATGCAACAGTATGTATGACAAACTATATGTATGAAATAAGGTATGTAAAGTATGTATGACATACTGTTTTTGTTACATAGGGTATGTTGCAGTATGTATGACATACTGTATATAACAGTATGTATGACATACTGTGTGGAACAGTATGTAAAACATACTGTGTGTCATACATACTGTATGCAAAAGTATGTATGACATACTATATGTATAACATACTAACATACGGTACGTAACAGTATGTATGACATACTGAACGTGTGACATACGGTGGTGTATGTTACAGTATGTATGACATACTTATGTTACAGTATGTATGACATACTGTAAGTAGCAGTATGTATGATATACAGTATGTAACAGTATGTTTGACTTACTGTGTGTAACAGTTTGTATGACATACAGTATGTAACAGTATGCATGACTTACGGTATGTAACAGTATGTATGACATACAGTATGTAACAGTATGTATGACAAACTGTATGTAGCAGTATGTAACAGTATGTATGACTTACGGTATGTAACAGTATGAATGACATACAGTATGTAACAGATATATAACATACGGTGTGTAACAGTATGTATGACATACAGTATGTAACAGTAGGTATGAGATACTGTATGTAACAGTACGTATGACAAACTGTATGTAACAGTATGTATGACTTACGGTATGTAACAGTATGTATGACGAACTGTATTTTACAGTATGTATGACATACGTATGTTACAGTACGTATGATATACTGTATGTAACTTTATGTATGACATACTGTATGTATGACATACTGTATGTAACAGTATGTATGACATACTGTATTTTTTATATATGTCAAGAAACCATAAGTTGTTAACCCTTTGGCTCGGTATTATGGATAGTTCAACCCCTTGGCTTTGATTCCATGGTAGACACCGCACATGTCTGAAAAATGTATCCTCTCAACTATAATCTTTACCTGCTAGCTCTGACACAGGCAAACTCATCACGCCTCGCCACTGCCTGCACCTCGCCTCTACTCCTGGAAATACCAGGAGAAAGAACGCCTTGCCATTAACACAAAACAATTTTTTGGGTCTTTCATTGCTTATAGCAGCCTTGCTCTTTGTAACCGTTCTTTCTTTGCCTCTCTCTCTCTCTCTCTCTCTTTATCTATCTCTCTCTCTCTCTCTCTCTCTCTCTCTCTCTCTCTCACACTTTCTGTGTGTGTCTCTCTCTCCTCTTGCTCTGTTCGCACGTCATATGCACACAGGCAAAGCACACTCGTACGCACACACACATAAGCACAACTAGCAAGAGAAAAAGAAGAGGAGATGGGAGAGAGTCATCGAAGGAAGAGAAAGCATAGACAGCATGGAGAAGGAAATGAGTGTGGTATTTTGGCATCTGTAATCCGTCTCTTGCAAAAACATAACCCGTATGATATGGTGACCGGAAATTGACCTTCCCCAGAGATAAGAAGCCGGTGTGAGTCAAAGGGAGAACACTCTTGTAACCACATTACCTACAGCCCTACACCTTTCAGCAGGAGCCAGGAATGCGAGGTAACGCTCGGTTCTGTCTGCTGACCAGATCTGCAACACAACAGATGAATGTATGGAAGTTCTGCTGGGGTCATTGACAATAGCTAAGATCGCCTCTGACAATAATTCTTGCAAGCTGCAACACAATATAACACATTCATCGATACTTCTTCTTCCTCTTCTTCTTCTTCTTCTTCTTCTTCTTCTTCTTCTTCTTCTTCTTCTTCTTCTTCTTCTTCTTCTTCTTCTTCTTCTTCTTCTTCTTCTTCTTCGTCTTCTTCTTGTTCCTAGCGTTCGTTGGTTGTAAATTCGCAGGGAAAGTTATGTTTGTTCGTCCACTTCCTGACTTTGGTCTTGTCCTAAAAATAGAGTTTTGTGTGCAAATTCGTTTTACAGATCAGGCTTATTTGTCTGCAGATTCTTATTTCCTCCTTGTCAAGCAGATGCATTCCTATTTCGTAGAAAACACCTATAATTAGTATACTTTTACAACATACTTGTAAGGGCAATTGGTAGAGGCTCCCCCTCTCCCTCTATCCCTACCCTACCCCTGGTGGGGCCGCAGAACCACCATGAGGATTCTTGGATATAATAACCAACGTTTATCAATCTGGACCACAAAGAAAATAGCATATTTAGAAGACGCTATAAAGGACACAATCTGAGAAGAGACTATCAGAGAATCACCAAACACGCAATGAAATTGGGAAATAGCGGAATCGAGTAAACCATGACGTTCAAGAAAACCTTAGGGGCAAAGGGAGATGAGAGAAGTCAAAAGGCGCTGGACTGGATCGCATTCAAGGTATCGAACTGATTGCACAGGAAAGAACTGGAGTAAAAAATAACTACAATCCCTGTGTGACATACCTTGTATAATGTCCCAGCAGGAATCTGTTTAAGTCACCACTGATAACTGGAGTCATAAGAGCTAATAGACTGAAATGGCTGGGGCATATTGAAAGAACGTCAGATGACAGAGAAGTCAAAACTATACACACGAAGGAGATGAATGGTCGTAGACAACAAGGCAGACCAAGAAGACGATGGAGAGATAACATCCAGACAGACCTGCAAACACTTGGTGTCACCAAATAAAAAGAGAAGGCCAACCTGAGAGATGAATGGAGGCGGGTGATATCTCTAGCAATGAAGTGCTCGGAATGCTGAAAAGGAAGAAAGAATTCTTGAGTGTTTATGTATATCTTACTCTGTAGCTTCATGCTGCACAATAAATTAGTAGCTCCCCGTGTAGGTTATGAGTTACCCCCCATCCGCTTCCCCATTGTGGGGAGGGGGGATGGGTAGCCCCACTCACTGCTTTTTAACAAGCATGTCGCAATAGAAGTAACAATCTAAAACAAAACACACCAGAAAGTTAGTTGCTTATCCTTTACAAGACTTTGCAGAACCGACCCCACCATTTTTTGGCCTGTTGGGGTTTTTCTAGGAAAATTTTCGTCCAGTAGTTTGTCATTGCTTTCTGGACAGTCGGCTTCTTGATACCACTATCGAATCCAAGACCCGCCGCGGCTGGGATCGAACCCGGCATCCCCGGCATTAAGGTGCTCGCTTGCAACGCCTAAAAACAGAAAACTAACACACAAAAAACTGCAGATTTCAGACACAGGATTATTTTTTCCTTAAAGAAAAAAAATTGCCGATACGCCACCACACAATGGCTAAACAAGGTGCACGTATTCATCACAAAGTGCCTTTTACAGTAGCGTTGAAAAACAAAAAGAATGATAACTAACAGAAATAGATGGGCTTTCAAGCTACTGCGAAGCTCTAAAAAAGAGCTATACGCTGGTACACTGTACATGTCTGAAAATTGACTCAAGGCCATGCTAAAAGGCAAGAATTTGATACAAAGATTGGCCATTTGACGCTATACCAACTACCACAGACTGCAAAGTTTATCAAATTAGGTGAGTAGAACTCACAAAACATGCTGAGAAAGGTGGAGACAGGCATGCTCTGTGCAGAGTGGCAAGCGTCACTTCATTTTCTGGTACCATGGGAATTGAAATCTTCGCTTGCTGCTAAAGGTGAGACGGAGCGCTTATGGGAGTGTCTCGAGTGCTATGATGTCGTTTCCTAATTCAACATACAACATTCAACATATAATGAACAAAAAGCAATGGAAGGCGACGCAGAAGATTCAATGACGGCATAACCATAGAATAAGAAGAAACAACTTTCGTAGCGCATGAGACATCCACTCAAAAACTTTTAATTTTTCATCCCCCCCCCCCCCCCCCCCCCCCCTTTCTTCCCCCACCAATTTTTTTGGCTAATCTAAAAAATGAAGGCTTCCAATTTTTGGCTAATCTGAAAAAATGGAGGAGAAGGAACAAATGAAGAAAAAGGAGAAGGAGAAAGGGGGAGAATAAGAAGGAGGAGGAGGAGAAGAAGGAAAGGACGAAAAATGAGGAGAGAAGGAAGAAGAAAGAAGAAAGAAAGGGGAGAATAAGAAGGAGGAGGAGGAGAAGAAGGAAAGGACGATGAGGAGAAGAAGAAGAAGAAGAAGAAGAAGAAGAAGAAGAAGAAGAAGAAGAAGAAGAAGAAGAAGAAGAAGAAGAAGAAGAAGAAGAAGAAGAAGAAGAAGAAGAAGAAGAAGAAGAAGAAGAAGAAGAAGAAGGAGGAAGAAGAAGAAGAAGAAAAAGAAGAAGAAGAAGAAGTAGTAGTAGTAGTAGTATTAAAGAAGAAGGAGAAGACGGAAAGAAGAAGGGAAGAAGAGGGAAAAGAAGTAAACGACGAATGAGAAGTAGAAACAGAAGTCGTCGTATCGATGGTGATGATAGTGGTAGCAGTAGAAGCAGTAGCGGCAGCAGCAGTAGAAGAAGAATAAATAGGAGTGTGAGATTGGGGATAAGAAGAAGACACATACGAAAATGACGGAAGGGGGAAGGAATAACAGAAGATTACAATCTCCTGCTTTGGAAATGCGAAGACTTGTCCCCTGTTGTTGCCAGACGTCTACAACCACCGCTGGTCAGAAAATATCAATCGACATTGTTCATCTGCAGTGCATGGACACATTCAGTGTTATTTCAAGCGCTACGTCTAGCCGGGTATCGCACATCAAACATAACCTCATATTCCATGACAGTAGGCGGGGAAGCAACCGCTTGACCACTCAGACACCCAAAGAGTAAATGACAAAGAAAAGACACTAACTGACAAACCAAGCGTGTGCAGCTTCTACAAAAGCCCATTGGAGCATGTGGAAGGGGTAATGCAACGCCCCCACAGACCCAGCCACAAATATCATGGCAAGATTTATTATATTACATTCTTGCCATTATTAGAGGGACAAAACTGTCCCCCGGCCGCACTCCATGGTCAATAGCTGTCGCTCTACCAATCATCTTACGTGTCACCGCGGCTGTCATAGTGAACAGTAAGTGGGACACCTGACCCATCATTTGCTCTCGAATGACCAGCATGGTATTCTTCCTGTCCAGACACAAAGCGTTTGGACCTGGATTCCCCCTACCAGGTGTCACTCGAGGTCAACAATGTGTCTTCTGCTTTAAATATCTGATGAGCCGGGTCAAAGTTCGGTCGTCTAGAATGTATCGTCCCCTGACAATACCATTGGCACCGCCTAAATGTGACGTCATTAGCGGCAGGCGAATCCTTCTTTGATATGCTTCATAGGAGGGCAATGGGTCTATTACCCCCCCAAACCCCCACCCCTATAATAGGAGTTCGGACCCACATGGAGACATCTTAGTGTACCAACACCCGCCCGTTTGGGTTCCGAAACTCCATTTTAGGTGGGAAAGGGGGAATAGTCCTAGTGTCCCCACAGCCCCCCCCCCCCTTTTCCCACCCATTAGCAAACATGTCGTTAAATGCAGCTAAGAGGGAATTACATGAATCGGATGTGTTGGGCCAAAAGACGCGGAAATCACAGCCTTGCTACAACACAACTTGGCCAACCTGCCTTTTATTGGCGACGGCAGAAAAAAAAAAGTATATCGCCTGAAACAGTGTGTCGCCAGAAACAATTTTAAATTGCTACCAGGAAATGTCACGATGACTAAACTTGGCCGACGTGACACTGACAATAGAAACTGCTATGACTAAGTAAAGAACTCTTTGTCCACACCTTTAGGAGTTATTTACGGTTAGTTGCGTATCCTTTACAGGACATTGCAGAATTGGTCCCAGCATTTTTCGGCTGTTGTGGTTTTTCTAGGCAAATTTACGTTCAGTAGTTTGTCATGGCTTTCTGGATGGTCGGGTTCTCGATACCACTGTCGAAACCAAGGCAGCTGGGATCGAACCCAGCACCCTGGCATTACGAAGCTGGTTCACAACGCCTAAGGCACAAACGCCGACCCTTTAGGAGTATTGGGTATATAGGGTTAGACTTATATTTTATTACCAGAAGGCACTTGGTGGGGGGTGGGGGTGGTTTAATGTGGTCAACTTTACGCCGTCCGCCTTTACTTTCTAGTCCTTAAGCCTGGTACACATTTTGTACTGGGTCCTTCTGAGAGCATAAATAATATAGGGTGTGTGGGCGGAAAAGGGAGGGGGAAAAAAAGGGGGGAGGGGGGTATCTGACTCAAAGCGGGTCTGCCCAGGGCGGCTACCCAAGACAGCTGACTAAACTGCACACTATGACGTCAGCGACATTTCTGTGTTGTTGGTAACCATGTTGTCCACAGCATTCTGTCTCGTGTACTGTGAATAATTTCTAGCCGTGTTGTTATTTCATATCTTGATGCCAAACTACCCAACATCTTCCCTCGTGGTAACTCTTCGCCTATCTTCCTTTCCCCTGTGGGTTTCGGGGCCCCATTGGGTATGAAGGCTGTGGGGTGGATGGTGGAATACACCATCTACCCACTGCTCCGAAGGCATGTCGACGAAGGCTGCTAATTATGAGTCTTTCTCTGAAGTCAGAGTACACCTGCAACAGTCTGCATTCAAATAAGCCAGATCTTTAAAACTGTTGCGCACACCGACTCAAGTGTGTAAACAGATCCCAAAGTCCAGAAGTGGACGATTAGCCGATGCAGGCCAGAAAGAAGAAGACCTCGCATCCCGTTCGTCTGCCTCTTGTCACGAGGTACTGTCGGTTTTATCTTCACGTGCCCCACAAACAGGGATTGTCTTCTTCTAATAAGGGTAAAAACGGAGAAGATGGCTCTGTATTAGAAACATTCTGAGAAAAGACGAACAAAGAATCAACACACAGGTACTTCCATCCATCCATTTATGAAAAACAAAATAAAAACATCGACCACGTTCAATCCACTGCGAGCAGTATAGGTTAGAATTGTGGAACGGTTTTTGTGTGCCAGTGTCGTTGGCTAAGAAATGTTAATTGACCAAAACTAGTGGCTCGGACCGGTACTCTAGCACCTAGTGAGTTTTGCTGGGAAGGGGCTGGTATGCACTAAACACACTCACACAGATGTATAGACATAAATGTACAATAACATGCATATACCATATATACATACATGGTGTGTGTGTGTGTGTGTGTGTGTGTGTGTGTGTGTGTGTGTACGAGGGTAGCCAATAATTAGGTCATAAATAGTGGTTTTAAAAAAAACTATAGATGATAACAATTTAAAAACCGTTTATTTTTACACATACACTTTATTTTTTTGTCAAACTAATTTACTATGCTTGTCCCGTCGTTTTATCATTCTCCCAAACCTGGTGCATAGAACTGCGTGCTCTTTTTTTCTAAACCATATTTTCACTTCATATTCAACTTCTGTGTCGCTCGTGAAATGTCTCCCGCCAATGTGGGCTTTCAGTGGAAGAAAAACACCACGTTAGCTCCCTATTGCAGCTGCTACAGAGTCAACCGTTACTCGCCGGTCACCTCTAATCATCTCCTCCATCTGCTGCACAGATGCGTCTTTTGCAATCCCAATATGACGACCAGATCCCTTCAACAACAATCGTAGATCATCCTTGATAAAAACTTATTTCCTAGCTATGCACCGCTTTACGGATTAAAATTTTTCAGCATAAACAGGAAGTATTCCCTTATAAATTATCTTTGCAGGCAGCCCGATCCCCCAATCTCCCCCCCCCCCCCCCCCCCCCCCCAAAAAAAAAAACAGCTTGTTGTGTTTTTATGGTACACTCCATAAGTGTTGCCTTGTCATTGTTTCTCTTGTTAAGTGAACCGATGCTAGCGCACTCAGTGGATATCCACGGTTGCTTGATCGGCTTTATCATGTAGATATACTAAGATGGCTGGGCTAAATGTATCGATTGAGTACTGATTATGTACATAACTCACAGATGTAGTTTTCTTGGTTCGTTTGTTTGTTAGATTCTTCGACTAGGTTTCACAACAATTGCACTGTCGTCATCACAGAAATAATTTGTCAGAAATGATGTGTTATCAGTGTGTGTGTGTGTGTGTGTGTGTGTGTGTGTGTGTACGTGTGTGTGAAAACATACATTCTTAGATAGAGACGAACGAAGAAGTAAGTAGAAACGGGGATTATAGAGTGGGAATGATAGAAGAAATAAGTGTATATAATGAGGCAGGGTAAGAGAGAAAGAGAGAGAGAGAGAGAGAAGGAGAGATACAGTTCCAATGAGAGAGAGAAAACGCATGCAAATGGAAGGGAGAGAATTAGAGACATAATGACAGACAGAATAATAGCTTATTATTATTATTGCTCCTAAACAAGGCCCAATCGGCTTAACCTCTCGGTCTCCCAGAAAATTATAATGAGACTGAAGCACCCCCCCCCCCCCCCTTTCATTTTGTCCCCAATAACTTATTTTAGCGTTACCACAAGGCCCGACCCCGAATCACCAATTCCTGTCCCTTTTGATGTTGCTTGTGAGCAACAACACACATTTTCAGTCCATAGACTAACAGGAAGGCCCTGACTAGCAGCTAAAGGGAATTTCTGGTATCTCTCCACGGGTGATCCTCATCCGCATGTGGTGGCACTTTGTGTCACGGGTGATGTCCTGGTGGGGTATAACTACCTACCTACCTATCTACCTACCTACCATAGTAACTTAGTAACTTAGCCTGTACACTCTGAGGGATTTTGAGCTTTCTACATTATGCCCACATCCATACACGTTTCAGATAATCGCGGGAACCAGACGCTAGCAGACCAAATCTGATATTTCCGTGAGGTCATCCCCAAAACTCTAGCAACAACCAATTTAGGTCATGCAGGGAGGTAATGTCAGGACAACTGCCTCCATTCTCTGACCCCTGACCCATGGCCTAGACCACTATGCCCTCTGACCGTTAAGGCGGGATAATTGCCCTTCTCCGTCGGGATTCCCACAGTCCTCTATCGTCTGCCTCCTTTTTTGTGTGTGTCTGACCCTCGCTTTCAGCGTCTGCGCAAAAAGTGAATGTTTCATTTTCCGTGTGACCGGCTAGGAAGAAACGTACACTTTCACACAGACACACATGTACAATCACGCATACATGCAAGACCCCACTGCTTGATACTTGCGGAAAACAATAACATGCTTTTTTATGGCTTAAAAAAAAAAAACATGGTTTTGACTTAAAGGAAAAGACGCCCCATCCTGACCCCGTTACTGTTTTCTTTTAAGCCGGGTCCATGGGACCGAATGGAGATTTGAAAAAAAAAAATTGTGCAATTTACCTGGGAAAGATTATTGGCTATAGCAATAAAAAAAAAAATAGTTACCATAAAGCAGATATTCGGCATCATGGCTTGGAGGTTAGAGAATTCGTTTCACATCCCTCGACGTATTAGGAATCTATTTCCACAACTGACAGTATAGGAAAGCTCCCGCTCCCCCCCCCCCCCCCCGCCCTCTCCACTAGTGTAGCCTTAATGCAGCGGTCAGGGCAACAAAAACCAAAGCAATACATGGGCAAAGAATAACAAAAACAAAATTAAAAACCCCAGATTGTTAAAAAGTACACATTTTATAGATCCAATACGAAACGAAACATTTATCCACTTTTAGATAAGGATAAATGTTTTCAAAAACCCAGATTTGAAAATTTGAACCCAAGGCGTCAAATAAAAACCTAGATCTGGGGGTAAAAACCCATCATTGGCAGACCTGGAAGCGGTACGTTGATGAGATTGGACCTTACCCAGGGTAGGATTTTGACCTAATGAGACCCCAGGTTTTATAAACTCTTAAGGCCCCTACAATTTTCTGTTGTAACAGCTAATTTCAGAACACGTTAAAATCTATACACCTTTTAAATATATGGATAAGTGAGTAAAAATAAAGGACCTTATTCCACGTCCTCAGGCGTATTGGGCACATAGGGCTAGACCTATTTTTTTTTAGACCAACCGGCACTCGGTGTGTGAAGTGTACAATATCCAACCGGCCGCCAGGACTGTACATGGCACCCACTAAAGGCTGGGTAGAAATGGAAGCCAAAGCCATTATGGAAACAGTCTGGCTCCGTCAAGATCCGAACACAAAACCTTCCGATCCACAAGTGAGCGGCTAGCCGGTACACCACGGTAACTCCCTACGGATAATGGAGAATAAAAATATATTGTCGTCTATTTAGTTATTTATTTAGTAAACATAAATAATAAAAAATTTGTCTAAAAAAATCACGGAAATTATACAAGTCGCTTAAAGGCTGAGCAGAGGTTCTCAGCCTGCCGGTCGCGATCTTTTGTTGGGTAGAACGACCCCTTCACAGGGGTCGCCTAGACCATCGGAAAACTCATGTACGTTGATGTTATAAGGGAAAATCTTGTTTGGGGGTCGCCACACTAAAAGGAAAATGTATTAAAGAGTCGCGGCATTAGGAAGGTTGAGAGTCACTGGCTTAGAGTTAAAACTTGAAACTCAGTTCCCATGTACGTTTTGCTGCCCCGTTGTGGGGCAAACAAGAATAGACCTACTGCCTCGGCAACAAGCTTGTCGCAGGAATCCACTAATTGGGGGCTTCCTTCTCAAGTCGGCGTGCATCTGTCTGAGAGGCAAGGAACCAAAATTCTGCATACCTTTAAGTCATAACTGTTAAACAGATGTGCACACAATAATCAGGTTCTGGAAAAAGGTTAAAATCCAGAGGTGGAAAAACACTGGAAAAATTTTCGGCGGAGATTACAGCCAGGGAATGGTAAAAACATAATTTTTTTTTTTCTTGCAATGAAATTTTTATGCCACTGCAGAGGTCCTAAGCAGTAGTTTATTTAGTGTATGCCCAAATCCAGCTACCACATAGTGCAGAAAGGAGCTGTGGATGACTCGACCTATAACCAACACCCCATTGTCGTAGTATCATGTTTTCAGTCATGTCCCATTGTCGTAGTATCATGTCATCAGTCATTTTCCGTTGTCGTAGTATCATGTCATCAGCCATGTTAGATTGCCGTAGTATCATATCATCAGTCATGTCCCATTGCCGTAGTATCATCTGATCAGTCTTGTCCATTGTCGTAGTATAATGTCATCAGTCATGTAACATTGTAGTAGTATCATGTCATCATTTATGTCCCATTGCCATAGAATCATGTCATCAGTATGGTACCATTGTCGTAGTATCATGACCCGTTGTCGTTGTATCATGTCATCAGTCTTGTCCCAAATTGTCGCAGTATCATGTCATCAGACTGGTCCCATTGCCGTAGAATCATGTCATCAGTATGGTCCAATTGTCGTAGTATCATGCCCCGTTGTCGTTGTATCATGTTATCAGTCTGGTCCCATTGTCGCAGTATCATGTCATCAGTCTGGTCTCATTGTGTCAGTATTATGTCATCAGTCATGTTTAATTGCCGGAGTATCATGTCCTTAGTCATGTCACATTGTCGTAGTATCATGCCATCAGTCTGGTCCCATTGTCGTAGCATCATGTCATCAGTCTTATCCCATTGTCGTAGTATCATGTCGTCAGTCATGTCCCCTTGACGTAGTAATATGTCATCAGTTATGTCCCATTGCCGTTGTTTGATTTCATCAGTCATATCCCACTGTCGTAGTATCATGCCATCAGTCATGTCCCATTGACTTAGTATCATGTCATCCGTCTTGTCCCACTGATGTAGTATCATGTCATCAGTCATGTCTCATTACCTTAGTATCATGTCATCATTATTCTCCCATTGTCGTAGTATCATATGCCAGTCATGTCCCATTGTATCATATCATGTCAGTCAGGTCCCATTGTCGTAGTATCATTTCATCAGTCATGTCACATTGTCGTAGTATCATGTCATCAGTCTTGTCCCATTGTCGTAGTATCATGTCATCAGTCATGTCCCATTGTCGTAGTATCATGTCATCAGTCATGTCTTATCATTGTCGTAGTATCATGTCATCAGTCTTGTCCCATTGTCATAGTATCATGTCATCAGTCATGTCACATTGTCATAGTATCATCCATGTCTTGTCCCATCAGCATCATGTCATCATCATGCCGTTTAGTATCATGTCATCAGTCATGTCCCCTTGACGTAGTATCATGTTATCAGTCATGTTGCATTGTCGTAGTATCATGTCATCATCATGTCACAATGCCGTACTACCATGTCATCGTCTTGGTCCCATTGTCGTAGTATCATGTCCAGTCATGTCTGGTCCCATTATCGTAGTATCATGTCCTATTGCCGTATGTCCCCATTGTACATGTCATCAGTCTGGTCCCATTGTCGTTGTATCATGAAGTCAGTCTTGTTCCATTGTCTTAGTATCATGTCATCAGTTATGTCCCATTGCATTATCATGTCGTAGTATTGTCGTGTTTCATGTCAGTCATTGTAGTATCACGTCATTTTGACCGTAGTATCATCATGTCATCAGTCTTGTCCCATTGTTGTAGTATCATGTCATCAGTCATGTCCCATTGTCGTAGTATCATGCCATCAGTCATGTCCTATTGTCGTAGTATCATGTTATCAGTCCTGTCCCATTGCCGTAGTATCATGCCATCCGTATGGTCCCATTGTCGTAGTATCATGCCCCGTTGTCGTTGTATCATGTCATCCGTCTTGTCCCATTGTCATTGTATTATGTTATCAGTCATGCTGCATTGTCGTAGTATCATGTCATCAGTCATGTCCCAATGGCGTAGTACCATGTCATCAGTATGGTCCCATTGTCAAAGTATCATGCCCCGTTGTCGATGTATAATGTCATCAGTTCTTGTCCCATTGTCGTAGTATCGTAATATCGTGTCATCAGTCTGGTTCTTTTGTCGTATTATCATGTCATCAGTCTTGTCCCATTGTCGAAGTGCCATCATGTCTGGTCCATGATCGTAGTATCATGTCATCAGTCTTGTCGTATATCATGCCCCATGTTGTCGTAGTATCACGTCATCAGTCTTGTTCCACTGATGTAGTATCATGTCATCAGTCTTGTCCCGTTGTAGCAGTATCATGTAATCAGTCATGTCCTATTGCCGTAGTATCATGTCATCAGTAGTATCATGTCGTAGTATCATGTCATCAGTGTCCCTATTGTCGTAGTATCATCAGTCATGTCAGTCATGTCCCATTGCCATAGTATCATGTCGTCAGTCATGTCCATTGTCGTAGTTTCATGTCATCAGTAATGTCCCATTGGCGTAGTATCACGTCATCAGCTTTGACCCACTGATGTAGTATCATGTCATCAGTCTTGTCCCATTGTTGTAGTATCATGTCATCAGTCCCATTGTCTTAGTATCATGCCATCAGTCATGTCCTATTGTCGTAGTATCCTGTCATCATCAGTCATAGTATTGTCCCATCAGTCATGTCCTATGCGTATCATGCTATCAGCCCTGTCCCATTGCCGTAGTATCATGTCATCCGTATGGTCCCATTGTCGTAGTATCATGCCTCGTTGTCGTTGTATCATGTCATCCGTCTTGTCCCATTGTCGTTGTATTATGTTATCAGTCATGCTGCATTGTCGTAGTATCATGTCATCAGTCATGTCCCAATGGCGTAGTACCATGTCATCAGTATGGTCCCATTGTCAAAGTATCATGCCCCGTTGTCGATGTATAATGTCATCAGTCTTTTCCATGTCATCAGTCTGGTCCCATTGTCGTATTATCATGTCATCAGTCTTGTTCCATTGTCGTAGTATCATTTCATCAGTTACGTCCCATTGTCGTTGTATCATGTCGTCAGTCATGTACCATTGTCGTAGTATCATGCCATCGATCATGTCCCATTGGCGTAGTATCACGTCATCAGTCTTGTTCCACTGATGCCAGTATCGATGTCCCATTGGCGTAGTCATCAGTCAGTCTGTCCCACTGTTGTAGCAGTATCATGTAATCAGTCATGTCCTATTGCCGTAGTATCATGTCATCAGTCATGTTGCATTGTCGTAGTATCATGTCATCAGTCATGTTGCATTGACGTAGTATTATGTCATCAGTCATGTCTCATTACCGTAGTATCATGTCATCGATATGGTCCCATTGTCGCAATACCATGTAACATTGTCGTTGTAATATATTATCAGTCTTGTCCCATTGTCGTAGTATCATGTCATTAATCTTGTCCCATTGTCGTAGTATCATGTCATCAGTCATGTCCCACTGCTATAGTATCATGTCATCAGTCATGTCCAATTGTCGTAGTATCATACCATCAGTCATGTCCCATTGCCGTAATATCATGTCATCAGTAATGTCCCATTGTCGTAGTATCATGTCATCAATCATGTCTTTTTGTCGTAGTATCATGTCATCAGTTATGTTGCATTGTCACGGTATCATGTCATCAGTCATGTCCCAATGGCGTAGTACCATGTCAACAGTCATGGTCCCATTGTCGAAGTATCATGCCCCGTTGTGTATGTATAATGTCATCAGTCTGCTCCCACTGTCGAAATATCATGTCATCAGTCTTGTCCCATTGTCGCAGTGCCATGTCATCAGTCTGGTACCGTTTGTCGTAGTATCATGCAATCTGTCTTGTTCCATTGTCGTAGTAACATGTCATCAGTCATATCCCCTTGACGTAGTATCATGTCATCAGTCATGTCCCCATTGGCGTAGTATCATGTCATCAGTTATGTCCTATTGCCATAGTATCATGTCGTCAGTCATGTACCTTTGTCGTAGTATTATGCATCAGTCATGTCCCATTGGCGTAGTATCATGTCATCAGTCTTCTCCCACTGGTGTAGTATCATGTCATCAGTCTTGTTCATTTGTAGCAGTATTACGTCATCAGTCATGTCCAATTGCCGTAGTATCGTGTCATCAGTCATGTTGCATTGTCGTAGTATCGTATCATTAATCTTGTCCCATTCTCGCAGTATCATGTCATCAGTCATGTCTCATAGCCGTAGTATCATGTCATCAGTCATGTTGCATTGCCGTAGTATCATGTGAAAAGATTAGTCCCATTGTCGCAGTATCATTCTCCGATGCCGTTGTATCATGTCATCAGTCTCTTCCCATTGACATACTATCATGCCGCAGTGTCGTAGTATCATGTCATCACTCATTTCCCATTGTCGTGTTCTCATACCCCATTGTCGTAGTATTATGTAAGCAGTCTTTTCCTACTGACGTAATATCATGCGGCATTGTCGTAGTATCATGTCATCACTCATGACCCATGTCGTAGTATTATGTAAGCAGTCTTTTCCTTGTGACGTGCTATCATGCCGCAGTGTCGTAGTATCATGTCATCACTCATGTCCCATTGTCGTGTTATCATACCCCATTGTCATAGTATTATGTAATCAGTCTTTTCCTACTGACGTAATATCATGCCGCATTGTCGTAGTATCATGTCATCACTCATGTCCCATTGCAATATTATCATGTCTGTCTGTAAACTCCCCAAAGAAAGTTCTATCTGTTCAGTCTATGTCTATTGGATAGTAACCTTGTCTGTTGTGTGCATATCCCATTTTAGTATCATGCTTATTTGTGCGGACTGTTGGTTGCTTGCTTCTTAGTCACATGCACTTTGAGTTTGAAGGAACTTTACTTCGCAGGATATTTGCTATCACCTGTTTGAGGCTTGGTCGAGATGGTAGCCCTAATTCAGATATGAAAATTCATTTCGAAGATGATTGGAATCAGATTCCTTCGGTCTGGTGAACGCTGCCAAAGAGAAAACTTTGGGTAAAAAAATACCTATAATGATAGCAAGAAAAACAATAGTAATAACTATCATTATTATTACACAACTAAGCAAGGTCTGATCTCTCTGTGCTTCTTCCTCCCAGACAATTATTTGTGGTCTTAAGGTGTTTACGCCTCGTCAATTATGCAATTATTTTTAATTTGTAATAATTGTAATAATAATAATAATAATAATAATAATAATAATAATAATAACTATTATTATTATTATTATTATTATTATTATTATTATTATTATTATTATTATTATTATTATTATTATTATTATTATGTAATCATTCTTTTCACTACTATTACTATTATCATTTTTAATGTGATCGTAGTATCATGTCTTACTTGAAATAAAGATGAAAGGTAGGAATGAAGAAGGTTTAGTGATCAAATATACCTAGCATATCTCTATAGGGAGTCGCCGTGACGACGTCGGCTAGACGCCCGCCAGCAGATCAGAAGGTTGTAAGTTCGTTTCCTGACAGATCAGAAAGTCGTAAGTTCGTGTCCTGACGGAGACGGACTGTTTTTTTTTTTTTAAATGATGTTGACTCCCAGGTCGACCCGGGCTTGAGCGGGTACTAGGTGCAGACATAGGAAGTAAAGGCGACCGGCGTAATGCTGACCACATTACCCACGAAGTGCTGATTGGTCTAAAAAAAAAAGGTAAAAAATACTATAATGATTACGCCAAACAATAGTGGAAAAGGGATTATTTTGTTTTTACTTTAGGTATATCTCTTGTGCTAATATCCCAGAGTGAGTGTGTTTCACAATCCTCGGCGTACCGTGGTTATGTTAATTTTTTTCTGTTCTCATAGTTGTAGTACAGCATCGTTGTGCAAGTCGTAAATGAAAGAAAATGGAGCCACGTTATGCGAGGCGGGGGGAGGTGTGAAGGGGGTGTGACATATTTTAGAAGGAGGGGACTGACAAGGTGAAGAATTAGACGAAGAAATGTTACATTCCTAAAGAAAGCACTGAATGCAGATATCCACTGCAGTAAACTTCCTTTGCGGAGACGGTAGAACGGCAGTCGCCGTGACGACATCGGTGTCCTGGCGAAGACGGGCCAAAGTCCTTTTGTTTGCCACAATAGAAAATCTATTATTACGATACAACTGGCAGTGATCCGCGAGCCACCTGGTAGTTATCCGCGGGCCAAGTAAAGGCGACTGGCCGCCATGCTGAATTGCCATGCACCCACGAAGTGCTTCTTGGTCTAATAAAAAGGTCTTCTTCTTCTTTTTCCAATACGCCAAAAGGCGTCCTCTTCTTCTTCCTTTGCTTCTACTTCTAGTATCTTCTTTTGGCTTCTTATCTTAGTTCTTCTTCTTTTCACAATCTTCGGCGTACCTTGGTTATGTTAATCTTCTTTCTCTTCTCATCTTCTTCTAGTACAGCATCGTCTGCAATTCCGTGGTGTATTAAACTCTCGCCACGCTAGGCGAGCTTTATATGCGCCTTTTGACCCAAGACATCTTACCTCAGCATATTCCTAATTAGTGCTAGGGGACAGTAGATTAGTTTTGTTGTTGTTGTTGTTTAAACCTTAAAATGGGATGCCGAAATCCGAACTGGGAATTCCATCACTTTTAGCACACGGAAAGTCACAATATGTTCCTTGCTGGCACTTTACGGTAAACACGGCTTCTTTCATGGGTTCAACATTTCAATTACGTTCCCCATGGCGGTTCTTCACGGGCCAAAGGTCTGGAAAACTACAACAGAAATCTATTATACGATACAACTGGCTGAGTCGATCTAATTGGGAGCCACCTGGTAGTGCATCTGCCTGAGAGGCAAGGAACCAACAGTCTGCACACAAATTAGTCAGATCTGTCAAACGGATGCACACCTCAACACTCAGGTTCTGGAACAGGACTGCAGTCCAGAAGTGGATGAACAACCGGAGTTTACAACTGGTGAACGCAAAGAAAGAAGATCAATTACGTTAACGAAGTGAATTGCAATAGTTTCTACACCGTCTAACTGTTCCAAACTTTTTTTTTTTAATGTTGCTCTAGGGTACAAAAAACGATTAGAAACTGCCAAAAAACTTCTTTTATTATATAACTTTTGCAGTGTAGGCCAGGAGAAAAGTGGGGGGGGGGGGGTATTGGAGCCAAAAGATATACGGCCGCATAGCTAGTGCCACGACTGTGCAGGTGAGGTAATAATTTTGTCCCCGACAGAAAAAAAAATCGCCTGCCTTACCGAGAATTCAAACCCGAGTCTCCTGCTTGAGAGCTAAGCGTTCTATCCGTTCGGCAAGCCGCTCCTTACGTTTAGATACACAGTGCTGAGTTAACAACTGCTTGGGACTGATAGTTTTACCTAGTTGCTGAGGAATGCATATTAGGGCACTTGGTATAAAACGTCCAAACTCCCTGGCCTCTGTACCTCACCAACTATAACTCAGGTAATACCTTGTGACCTCAGCGTGACCTAAGTCATTGAACTAGTCTTCCATATCTTCTTCAGATCGACCCGTTTTCTGGCCCTGAAAGCTCAGCTACTACACAAAACATTGCACTCAATTATCATTCCACTGTTCCTTGTGTCAGTGAATGTTTCTGAAGTGGCGAATGACAAATATAACATTTCTGGGGGTTTCTCCCATCATCTTATAATGGGTCAGTGCTATTTAGCTAAGTTTACTCGGGGATAGCTTACTAATTTGGGTGCCCTATAAACATCAGATGGACTATTTATTTAGGGAGTTGAATGTCTAATAGCTCAATCAAAAGCAGCAAATCGCGGATAGTTAGTAAATTAGTGAAAACTTATTTGGAAACTGTTGAGATGTGGTTTTATAGACGAATGATGAGAATACCCTAGACAGATAAAAGGAGTAATGAAGACGCCTTGAGAGTGATTCACGAAGAGAACTGATTGCCCACATCAGAAAGAGGCAAACTATATTCTTTAACTGTGTGAAGAGGAGGAGAAAACTCTAAATGCTGGCGGAAAGTTCTTGTTGTTAGCCAACCTCTATATTCCAGAACCTGAATGTTTTTTTTTTTTTTTTGTTTTTTTTTTCTTCAGATCTGAGATATCTGTATGCATACTGCTGGTTTCTTGTCTCTCCGCAAATGTACTCCAAGGAAACATCCCTAATTAGTAGCCGTTTATAACATGTTTGTTAGGGAGAGTGGCCAGAGGCATTGGTTCTATTTTTTCTTATCCTTTATTCATCCAAAATAAGGCTCCGGAACCCACAGGGAAATATTTGAAGCCATTATATCAATAATAGTATTTATTTATATTTATCAGCCCACCAGAACAACACAGAGCTCGCTGGGAAGACAACAACCGACAGTTCCTGACAGACAGAGGACTGGAATGGAAGAAAGCTATCTAGAAAAATGCTGATTGAGAAGTCTTATAATTAATAAAGAGACATTGTATTGACCGGCACTCATAGAAAGAAGTAGAAAGATAGAAGGACACACTAGACAACATAAACATTGAAAGCTATAGTTACTGTGCCGGGAATTCAACTTGTCACCTTCAAACTGCGCGTGCGCCTCGCTATGTGAGCAAGCGTACTAAGAACATAGCCAAGTAGGCACCCCCCATCCACTCCCTAACCCCCCCCCCCCTCCCCCAACCACCCAAAAATGTGTCCACATTGTCATGTCTTAAGTACAGCCTAAAATCCACAACTATGGAATACGGATATACTTCATCTTTAACCCTTTAAACGGCACTACAGGTCACATGAATTTATATTAACCAAGCATTGAGTGAATAACAAGCACAGCAACAATTTACAAACAAAGCAGACCGTATTGCTTTGTCTAGAAACACAAACATTGAAAAAGAGATTTGATTTGTAGGCTCCACTGTGTTGTACTAGCGATCGCTCTGGCAAACCTCTACATCCCAAGGTAGAAGAGGAGCGACCCCGTAAGCAAGTAAGTATTTGTATTTATTTAAACATTCCATACTATTGGGTGCTCCAGTCATCATCATCACCATCATCATAAACCACTTCTGCCTTTTAAGCGGCGTGGGAAGGAATTATTTGCGATCTAATGCACACTGTCTGCCACTGGCTTTTGTCATACCGTGCAGACGTAGTGTCTTTAATATTGTCGATCAATATTTTTCGTGACCGTCCTTCTGCTTTTACATCTTATCTTCTGAGATGTAGTGCCTGTAATGGTATTTGATTTTGCTGCATTCTAACGAGATGTCCAGACCACTGAATCTGCTTTTTCTCAATGAATCTAGTACAAGATGTCATTTCCACAATTTGTGTGACAGTATATTATTCACTCGACCTCGGATGGTTAGGCTGGCATCGTTTCTCATGCATCTCATCTCGCAAGTGGTGATTTTGTGTACATGGGCTTTAGATAGTGTCCATGTTTGGCACTGGCAGCTTAACTTGTAATAAATATGCTGTTTATAATCTGTCTCTTTGCACTCAGAGTTATGTTGGAAGGTCTTAATAATGGTGACAATTGGTATATAAGTGCACTTAATTTCTGACATCTGGTTTCTATTTCTTTACTTCCTTACTTCCTCCAACAGAGGAACAAAATATTGCCACCTTTACCTCATTTCCGCCCTCCTATCCCTCCCCCACCTCCAAGTTAGATCTTTTCTTTTCGGAGAAGCACACTAACATTCTAACTATTCCTCCTGCCCTGCGCGCTAGCTAAGTTGGTTGAACCAGCTGCGCTGCGACGGGGTAACAAACTCCTTGTGGTCCGAGTTCAAGCTTGAGTGTAGGCAGAAAAGCCACATATTTTCAAGATTTACCATATCTTTCATGAAGTCAAAATGTTATGTAGAACCTATTTTGCTGTATTGTAGTGAATCTTGGAATGTGAATGCGCACATTAGAGGTTTTTCAGAGGTATGTTATGAAACCCTTGCACTGCCAGAGTAACTAACAAGAATTGCTTGAATGAAGTTAATGAAAGCAGATCAATCTATAAGGAAAAGACAAGCACTGTTCTTTGGTCATGTGATGGGGGGACCGGGGGTGGAGGAAGGCTATGGAGAATGTTGTAACGACTGGGCAGATCAACGGTAGAAGATTGAGAGACAGACCAAGAGAGATAATGATGGATGGTCTGCAACAGTGGCATGGAGGGATATCATCGGTGGAACTGATCCAGAGAACAAGGGACAGAGATCTGTGGAGATCCACGAACGCCTACGCCAGTCGGCAGGGCACGTGATGATAACGATCATGGATTCAATGCCGAAGGGTTGCGATTTCCATAGTACCGAACCAAATGGTTTACAACTCATGGTTTCTGGATTTAAAAAAAAAAAAGAAAACTATTTCTTCTCCAAGACTGCAGTATGTAGAATCAGGACCAAAATGTTACAAATCCAGGAACCCGGAAATCCCGTTCAACTCTACAGCCTTATAGCACAGTTGTACTAGGGCACAACAAACCTGTTCGAAGTAACGTGTAGTCCACTCAGTGTGGGTACTGTGAATTTTCTTCTTTTCTTGTTCTTCTTTTTCTTCTTCTTCTTCACGTTTCGAGCCCCTGAGGTTCATTGCTGCAAAAAACACTCGCCTCCATTGATCTCTCTCGTTGGCCTTCTCTTTCCAATTTGCGACTCTAAGTATTTGCAGATCTGTCTGGACATTTTCTCTCCGTCGTCTTCTTGATCTGCATCGTGGTCTACAACCATTTATTCTTCTTATTATAACAATTTTTGTTTCTCATCTTTCCCTGCCTCTTCCTACATATCACTTTTACAAGAAACTATTTCTCCTTTTTGTTTTTTACAAATATTTAACCAAAATTTTATTTGCAAACTCTGGCAAAGACAGAAAAAAAAGAAGGAAAAAGGGATGTTCCACTTGAATAAACAAGCATATTTCTGGCCCAAAACACTGTGACCGTTATTTCAACTAGGCAATTTTTCTGAGGCAGGGCGCCACATTCCTTCATGGATGTAGTCATCGTCAGCTGACGTCCCTGTGGGTTTGATGTGATAATACCTCCACCTACCCCAACCCCGATCCCCCGCCCCGATCAAGGAATAGAGCATCATTCCTTGTATTTGTGAAGTTCTTGTGAGAATCCGAAGATGGTATCTGCACGAATAACTCCTCACGTCTGCTGGTGCCACAGGTCTGTCGACTCGCCTCCCTGTTAACGTAAACAATCTTCTTCTTCATTTTGGTCTGCATTTAAATAAATAGTGCTTTTGTTGCGGTTTATAGATAGGCTGCGATCTCTGCGCTTTTCGGTCTAACAGTTAATTTTAGCCAGCCCTTAATAAGTACCCTTTTACGACATCCTTGTGAAGCGACAATGGGTCTAGTCTCCCTCACGATTAGTGGGGTCACCGGAACACACACGGAGAATACTAGAAAATCTAGGATGCCCCCCTGCCCCCTCTCCTTTCCCCAACTGGCCGCTACGGGAATCGACGTCTGATACGTTGAGGACCGTGAAATGTATTTATTAACTAATCAGTATCCACACAAAAATACATAATACATATTAAATTTGACAGCGAAGAGACTGAAAATGTCACAGATTTGGAATATTTAGGCTCAGTAAGCAACAATAACACCGACTGAACAAAAGAAATCTGCAAAAGACATACTTTTGCAATGCAGAGGCTAATCAGCATGAAGACCCCATGACAAAACACCTGCAAGCAAGTTACAATTATAAAAACAAAACAAAAACACATGAGATCATGCATCTTTCCCATGACAGTTTATGGATGTGAGTCACGAACTCTCACGCAGTCTTTGGAGAAGAAAATCGGAGCTTTTAACCTAAAATGCTACAGAAAAATTCTTAGAAGACAGTGGACCAAACAAAAGAAAGACGTTGAAATCCTGCGTGGCCTGAACATCCAGGAAAACTGGCTCATAAACAGCATTCTCCTCCGAAAGCTGGGGTATTTTGGACATGTCAAGCGCCATGGTGGTCTGGAGAGAACTGTGATGGCGGGTGCAGTTTCTGGAAACCGAGGCAGAGGCCGACTTCCGCGTAAGTGGATAAGGACATTAAAGATGCATTGCCTATGACATAATCAAGTAACAGAAAGTATTGTGAACGGCACTCATAGAAAGAAGTAAGCTGTACGATAGACATGGCCAATGAGACACCTTTTATTGGGGGTGCCTTGTTGACCATGTACTTAATGCACTTGTATTCATGGCGAGGCGCAGACGCCGTCTGGCAGGTAGGCAGGTAACCATAGAGTTGTCTAGTGTGTTCTTCTTACAGAGTACCGTTCACAATACTTTCTGTTACGATAATTCATAATAGAGGTGTTTATTTATTCAATGACAGCACACCGGTGAATTGGCTAGAGAACGAGAGGCTTACAGGCATGCGGTGAAGAGAGTGATATTCTGTAAAGGACGTGCTGATAGATTGATTGACGTATTGTGTTACTGTATGATTGATTGAGTTGATGTTTGATTTATTGATTTATTGTTTGACTCAGTTATTTTTTATTGATTAAATGAGTTATTGTTTGATTGATTTAATGATAGATTGACTGATAAGCATCTAAACCACAATGCTGTATCCCAGTTCAGCAATAGCAACTGAGGGCATTAGAAGCTGCACTGGACACCCTGTACGACTGTACTACTTTAAATGGGCAGTGGGTCTGTTGTTTTCTTCCACAAAAAGAGAGAATCAACGAATAAACCAAGACAGAAGGCAGAAGTCGTGCCCAGATTTGCAAATCTGTAACACATGAAGACAGCGGCGCTTTACCACGTCAAGCATGACCATGGAAATAGCCGCTGCTTCTAGAGCTTTAGCATGGGTATCCGAGCAAACCGCCACACAAGCAGTAATTGTCTCAGACTCAATGAATATGCTTCAGAAGATAGGGAAATGAGCGAGCGAACCAGCTGGCAAGCACTGCACTGATGATTGCGGGAAAAAGCATGGACAGAGCAGATATCGTCAACGCTGTACGCACTGGGCTAGTGAATAATGACGAATCCCTGACACTAACACGATTGCGTGACATGGGAGTTAAGCATAGTGAAGCACGTCTTTGCAGTCTTCGAGGTCGAGAAAGGAGACAATATAACCAGCTTTTCATGGAGACAATTAGTAGAAGTACTTTGGAGTGGCTGCTGCTTCGGAGGACTGCGCACGCATGGGTGTGCCCAATGTGCAGTGACGTTGATTGTGAGAACAAAACACAAAATAACATTTACTAGGAAGTCGGTATTCCGAAACCCAAGTTCAAGGTGTCTCCTTCGTGCCAAAGTACTGCATGGCTGTTGGGTGAACAGTCGTGAACGAAGGCAGTCAGGTCGTTGTAGGGGCGACGCCTGCAGATGGATGTAATGTCCTAAGTCCCTTCCCCAGCTAATAGTGAGGGTACTGCTGGGGCGACCTTTTATTAACCCTCACATAATGCTTCAGGTCAAAATGGACGCTAGGCACGACCACTTTTTTTTTAGCCGTGGCAAATGTTTTTTTTTTTTTTTCTGCCAGGCGGTGGCCGTCGCATTTTTGCTCCATTTGCAGACTGGAAGCTTCTGAGTTGAGTGCATGGTGTAACACTGTGAGCTACGTGTGTTTTTCGTTGGCACAGGAGAGGAGCAACTATGGGGTGACCCTTTTGCTATGAAGCTGAAACTAGGATTACCAGATTACCAGATTACAAATCTGTAACACAGTAACCATTCTGTGTAAATTGGTAAAAGTTGGCATGCCAACTTTTGATAGGTATGGCATTGTAAGATTTGTGTTTTTCAAATGTAAACAAACATCCAGTTTACAACTGGCTTTATTTACAGTTAATTAAAATAAAAACAGTCACCGATTCAAAGCAAACCATGAGCATGCTTACAGTTAAGTGAGTAACAGGAATTTTTTTCTTCAAAATATCAGCCTGAACGCGTTTCATAGGTGTTTCAATCTCTGGTGGTTATCTTCAGCAATAGCCACTTGTGGGTTATATCAATATAATGTTTCGTTGTATGCGGAAAAGGTTGTTAAAATATTCACCACGTGTCGCTGCACACGTGAGATTTCCAACCAATCTGCACTCGCATGTCAGTTACTGTATATTTTAGTTTTTACGGGTACATAAATTACTAGTCAAAACAAAGATCCCCTATGTTGGTTCCAGTAGCCACTTATAGGGAAAACAAGAATAGACCCACTGCCTGCCCAAAAGCATGTCGTAAGAGTCGACTAATTTGGAGCTTCCTTCAAAGTCGGAGTGCATCTGCCTGAGACGCAAGGAACCAACAGTCTACATACAAACGAGTCAGATCTGTAAAACGGATGCACACGCAACACTCAGGTTCTGGAACACGACTGCAGTCCAGAAGCGGATGAACAACTAGAACTTTCCGCCAGAGTTTACAGCTGGTGTACGCGAAAAAGAAGAAGAAGAAAAAAAAAAAAACAAAGATCAAAGAAATTCACCGCTTCAGGAAAACAACAGCACCTGTGCGGTTGTGAATTATAAAATCATAAAAATTGAAAATCTAAAAATTCCTGTTGATCCGTACAGAAGTTTCCAAGATATTTGTTAAAGTGAGGTCTTTTAAAATGGTATAAAATTATAGGGAATAGAAAAAGTTGGTAAGAAAGAACAAATAGTTTATGTTAGCTTTACAAAATCGATCACAATAAACAAACAAAGGACGTTGCGGCGATTAGCCTTCATCAGCACATAAAGAACAACACAGTACACATACACAAATATGCTCTAACTATGAAGTGACTACATAGGACTCTAATGTACAAAATAAATGAAAGTGAGGTCACGGCTTTTGAAACGCATTAAACCATCTCACATATTTCGCAGTTCGCTAGTTTGCCAAGAATCTTTGGATGAGAACTTTTCCCCTCTACTGAAACGTGGCCGCAGTCAGCGAAACTTACCACCCAGAGATGAAGGGCAGACGATTCAAAACATAAGTCTATACACGCACTAAGAATTAGTATAGCCAACGCCAGTGTTGGCACACAAATTCACAACAGCCCTCCCTTTGTTCTGCAAGAATGCGGGATTATATCGTCACCCAAGCATTCGGCTTTTGGGTTTGGCAAAATAACTTCGCAGACAGAAACGTCGTCATGGGAAATGTATCATTAATTTTTTTTTTTTAACTGGATGTGTCATATATGGCCAACTAAGCGACATTTGATATATTTGTATTGCCTGTCACTCATAGTCGCATTATGAAGGATTATGAGATCAAATAAATACACTAGAACCAATAAGGTCAAAAAAATAAAAGCAGCAACCCCCACCCCCTCCCTTTCCCCACCCCATTGAACAAATACGGACATTGTTTTTTTTTTAAATATGCTACAAATAACAAAATTAGACGATGAGGTGACAAAGATAGGTAATCTTTGCATCTGGAACCCCATTTGGATGATTAGGGGGGGGGGTGGGGAGTAGACCCACTGCCGCCAAAACAAGCATGTCGTAAAAGTCAACTAATAGGGAATGTCAAACTGAATGCATCTGCCAGAGAGGCGATGAGCCAGCAGTGTGCATATCTATAAGCCAGACATGTAAATGGGCTGTGCACGTCTAATTCATGTTGTGAAACAAGATCATAGTTCAGAAGTGGACAAATAACCTTAACTTTTCGCCAATGTTTACAAATGTAAGAAGGTAATCGGGTTATCGCAGCTCTAAATCCATAACAAATACCCCACAGTTACTCCGTCCCTGCGCCAACAAAAACCGCGCAGAATATCCAACACTCTCTCTTACTGACAACAAAACAAAAACAACAAAAAACACACACACAAAGACAAGGCAGTCTTAATGAAGGTAATAGCATACATACGCCTCAAATGCATAAGGCATCCATCAGAAGTGCCGACAGAATTGCTGGTCATCGTCAATGGAAGCAGCAGTTGCAACAGATCAGAAATGCCCACGCGATTAATCGCATAAGGCACCACTAGTTACCTGGCAACAAGCTGCTCGCCATTTTCGACATCTGCAGTTTACAACATAAGCCACCTTGGTCACGTTCGAAAAGTATTCAAAATTAAATGCGAAGCTCACAGTGTTGCGCCATGCACTCAGGTCTGTAGCTGGACGACTTAACTTTATTCTTTCAGTCTACAAACAGAGGAAACTACAACGGCTATGGAAGCTTGTCATAAGCAAAAACATGTCACGACTTAAACAGTAATCCTGTCTATCAGCAATAATGACCGAAAGCTATGGACTACTTGAAAGGAATGTAAAGAAGAAGATGAAAAAGCCGAGATGGCTGTATGCGATGGCAAGCAAGTGAGTTTATTGAGTTTCTGTGCTACATTAGGTGATACGCTTATAGAAGAGGGGAGAAAGAGATAGATTATAGATTTTTGTAAAGTCAAAGCTCTTTTTCTCCTAGTTTCGAGACTAAAAATGGTGCTAATTTCACAAATACCTACATCAATCGTCACTTAACGGGTGAATCATTTCCTTGTATCTAGTGGTGTCTCGCCGCTAAAAAATTGTGCTTCAGTCAAATTTTAGTCACTCACTGCTGTGATATTTTGTAAAAGAAAACAAAGGCAAAAGTAAAGTAAAAAAAAAAGTAAAGACCCATTTTCTACTCTTTCATGCGTATTAGGTATATATTCTATAGACCAATCGGCACTTGGTCAGTGATGTGGTCAACATCACGCCGGCTGCCTTTTCTCCTAGGATTACACCTTCAACACTGGGTCGACCTGCCAGGCAAGGTCATATTTGAAGAAAGCACGGTTACGTCCGGACCCGAACCCACGACCTTCTATCCCCAGGTGATCCTTTCAAACAAAAGAGGATCGACCTCATTGCACCGAGTTAAATCCCATATGGCTCGGTCGCTCTTCACAGAACGGCTAGCTGCCTGCCGAAAGCTCACACAAAGCACGAACTTCGTAGTTCCGGCGACGACCCAGTGAGATCTTCGTAAAATTGCACTCCTGAACTGATCGGCCCAGCCGTGAAACGAACCCACTACTTTTAGGTTGCGTTGCAAACGGCTTGACCTCTTCAACATTTAGTTTTTCCTTTTTATTATTGATTTCTTTTTTCTAATCTCAAAAAACATATATTTTAGTAAAAAGTAAAGGACCCTTTTCCACGCCTTTAGGTGGATAGGGCATATAGGACTCGACCTATATATCATAGGCTAATCGTAACAAAATGGGTGATGTGGTCAGCATCACGCCGGATGCCTTTACTTCACAGGACTGCCGGTATCCACTCAAGGTATGGTCGACTTGGGAGCTAAGGTCATTTTGGGAAAGAAATTCAGCTCCAGCAGGAAGCGAACCCATGACCTTCCGTTCCGCGGCGAGCGTACATCTATATTTTACTATTTTGTTTATTATATTATATTGAATAATGGGAAGACAGAAGTAATGGTGGTATCAAAGAAACGAATTATTCCTAAGTGTGTAATACAAGTTGATGGTGTTATTTTAGGACAAGTACAGAAATTTAAGTATCTAGGCACATGGATAACATCAGATGGAAGATACTTAACTGAGATAAGAAATAGAATAGGACAGGCAAAAACTGCATTTTATAAAATGAAAAACATCGTGTGCAATATATCCTTGGCATTGAGAGTTAGAAAAAGAATTCTTGCTTGCTACATACATTCAGTTTTAACATATGGCTGTGAATCCTGGACAATCGGTAGGCAGGCCAAACAATTTCTGGAGGCCTCGGAGATGTGGTTTTACAGAAGAATGCTTAGAATACCTTGGACAGCCAAAAAGAGCAACCAAGAGGTTTTGAAAGAGGCCGGAGCCCGAAGACAACTTATCACAGACATCAGAAGGAGACAGTCATCATTTTTCGGCCATGTTATGAGAAGAGGGAAAATAGAACATGTTGTGACCACTGGAAGGATATGTGGATGGAGAGATAAAGGAAGACAAGGAGAGAAGATGCTTGACAGTCTTGTTGCTTGGCAGGGAGGTGTGTCGACACACGAACTGATACATGCTGCAGGAGATCGCATATTATGGAGAGGCATGATAGCCCACGCAAGTCGGCAAGGCCACAGTGTGACTTTGAATTGCTTGTTCATTGAATTTTCTACTTCATTGAAGTTTTATTGTTCATTGAAGTTTCTACCCACTCAAGGCTGGGTCGACCTAGTAGTCAAGGAAATAAGACTTTTTGTGTGTTTTTCATGTCTCAAGACATTCAGATTTTTCAGAACAAATGACGAACTCGGGCCCAGTTACACACAAGTTGACCTTTCATTGAAGCTTTTTCAAGCTGGTCTAAGTTAGAGGGGTGTAGAATGCACTCTTTCGTGGGACCTAGGAACAGTATGTGGATCGGGGAGGGGTTGGGGTTATGGCCAGTTGTACATGTTATGGGGTCGTTAAAACCGCTCACATCCTTATAGAGCAGTCGTGGTCGCTGTTAAGACTGTCTAGACAATACAACTTCGCACCAACCCAACATCCCTGCCACTTGAACTTACGAGTCTCAAAAGTTAACACGCACGAATAAACGTCCAATTACAGTGGCCTGGCCCTACTTCGTCACTCATAAGTGTATAGCTTGGCGGACCTGGGCCTGGGTTCGTTACTTGTTCCCAATTTCGATTTTATAAAATTACAATTTAGCTATTATTGCTGTGATTTTGATGTCTCCGTAACTTCTGACAAATTCGCATGTGGTATCCGGTGCCCCATTTGAGGGGTTGGGATGTTCCAGGCCTCATTTGAGGGTGGGATATAGACACATTGCTCCTATAAGAAGACCAACGGATGGTTTGCGGAAAAACTTTTCATATGATATCACAACATCTAGTTTGAGAAGTTTGAGAAGTTTGAGAATAGAGTTGGTGGTAGTCACTGCCGCCGTACGCTGGCTTGAGAACCAGCTGTACACACATGTCGTAATTGTAACTGACTAACAAAACATGTTAAGAAAGGTGGAGACAGGCATACTCCGTGCAGAGTGGCAAGCATCGCTTCAGAGGTCCCGGGTAGTTAGTGTCGTTAAGATATTTTCTCCAGGTCACGCTGCTATGTTGGGAAACAAGCAGGCAGATACAGTGGCCGGTTCTGCTCCACTTGGTGGTGAACTGACGTATAACAAGCTAGATGTTGGGAGGCCCTTTGGGTGCGAGTGAACAGTGCAGAGGTACAAATAAATCATTACGGTCGTGGAGAAGGGCTCTGCGAAGAGTTACCAGGAGATCTGGCCGACGCTCAACACTCATGGAAAAGGCAAGTCGGATATACAGTTACTGGTACCATCTGAATTAGAACGCTTCGCTTGCTGCTGAAGAGGGTATATGTAACGCTTATGGTAGTATCATGAGTGATGTGATGTCGATTCCTAATTTAACATTTAACATTGCTGAAATCGAATATGAATAGCCGAAAGGCATAGATATCGCAGCCTTTGTGTTAACCACAAGAAAACCTGTCAACCTAATTTTAAAGGGCAAACTAAGAAAATGGAATTTTTACCCTCATGTTACACATCCAAGCCATTAGAGGATTGTTACATGTTCTAGCATCTTTCCGTTAATCGAAAGGAGTAGCCTAACGGCGCTGCCCGGGCAAAATTTTGAAGTTAAAAATCTACCCAAAGTATTTCAGGATCCTGGCTTTTTTGTTTTTATTTATTAATTATCCAGGATTCACAGCTTTACATGTTCTCTCATATGTACCTTCGGCCGGATCCACCCTTAGTTGCAAATTCACACAACCTAGCAAATGTTATTTTATCTAAAATCGCATTGTCTGTAAGCTATCTTTATATAAATGATCTTCAGAATGCCTGCCTTTCCTGGCGTTAGTATTCTCAACTATAATGTTAATTATTTGTTATGATTATTCTTCTCTTTTCTGTAAGTTTACCTTTGTTATCATCTGTTGTTATTACACGACCTACATCAGAGAATCTCGCTACTTGTTTCATTATCTCTCGGTTTACTTGTATGTGCAGTTTACCCGGGTTTATTTGTTATCCCTATTTTTAATTATCATAGCTTTCACTCGTTTGCAAATTCAAACCAAGAAATAATGCGTTTGTATTATAATGGAAAACAAACTGGGTTTCACTCCTCCCTTTATATATTACCCCTCCCAACGTTATTTCGTTTTCCCTTCCACGTGTGGCAAGAACCAAGCAGATCAATGAATGCATATGTGATTGCAAACACAATTGAACATCGAATGAGAGGGAAATAAACAGTGTTTTCCCTATGAGAACAAATCTGGATAATTCCGCGTCTGTTGCCTAGGCTAGGATTCAATCATTGGCTCACAATGAACACAAGCATAGTTGTTCACAATATTTTCGCCTTTCCCTCGGGAGATGGTTCGGACGAGGCGGATACAGTTTGGGGATAGGATTCAGATATGAATCCGAAAAACAAGAAATGAGATTATCGAACATTTTACCGGGAACGCTAACCAGGTCAATAAATGCCTGTGTGGACCGAAAGGCTTAAATATCGCAGCCATACTGTAAACGAGCACAACGCAGTTACATCTACGGATGAACGAAGAGGAAGTAAATTTGTCTATGTTAAAATTATTATACTTGTTAAAATTTTGCAAATCGGCTATCTGACTTAGGCGTTGCGAACGCGCTTCCTAATTCTGAGTTAACGAGTTCAATCCCAACTGCGGGCAATTTAATAGATGATGAACTGTACTTCTAGTGTCGGGTTGTTTGCTGTGCACTTCTGGTGGCTACCTTATGCATTTAATGCGTGTATATACTGCTGGATTCGCAGAAAATGTCGTCTGTGTCAGTTCAATCACGAGATGATAGTGATGGACATTCTTTGTGGTTTGCGTTGGCGCAGGAACGGAGCGTTTATGAGGTGACCAGGTTGCTATGAACCTGTAACGGCAATAATCTGATTATTTATATAAAATTTAAGCCTAGCATCTTATCTCCTTTTGCGAGATTTATGGGCTGACGGGAAAAAAATAATCAAGGCAGACCTGCTGGTCACAGATGAACATCATCATAAGGTAATTAGAGAAACTATCCATTCTTTCCACCATAAACTGGCGTCCTGGAACCCAAACAATGTTCACCAGCTGTCACCAGATTCAGAAGATCACACATGTAACCAGAAGTTTTCTCAGGAATTTACAGGTGAACAAGATGCGAAATGTACTGGAAAGGCTAGGTGAAGGCAAAAGGATAAACATCTAGATGTCTTGGCCAATTGGCGCAAGACTATTGCCATGTTCTGTGGTTCTGGTTCACACACACATCCACACACATACCGACATATACTCACACACACACCACACTCCCACACACACACACACAATCCCACACCTACACACACTCCCACACACACACTCCCACACACATACTCTCACACTACCGAGCCATTATCAGACTTGTAAACTCCCACTTTCTACTCCATTGTTTGAAATCATCCACCGACGCCGATGTAGGTCGTTACAGCTAGCGAGCACACAACTCCTCCAAACATCGGTGCAGACCGCGGCACTGTATTACTTCCCCTGGGTGAAGTGTAGGCAAATAAACATGTTATTCATCTCCTGAACTAGGTCAATGGTAGAAAAATTATATTAGATTACAGAAGCTTTACAATTCTGCAAGATTTGAAGATCCGGTGTAAATTTGCTTGACCTAGAAAGGAAAAAAAAATCTCTGCGCCGACCAGGCTAGCTTCGGTGTAACAGGTCACACACACACGTTATCAAACAGATTGTCGGCTAAATGATGACGCGGCAGGGTTGTCAGCTATGACAGGTTCCCAGGGTCAGCACACGTACAGACATTTAGGACACTGTGAAACACCTATAGGGGTCAGTTGGTAGGGTGAAACATTGTTTACGTATTGATCAGGACTCTTAGGTGATTCGGGTAAAGAAATAATGTGTGCCATTAGAAACAATTATCATTATACCATGTTTCTTCTTCTCTTCCACCTTGCACCTTATTTCTTCGCTTTTCCTGGGGGCCCTAAATATAATCGGGCCTTAAATATGGCCTAAGGGCTGAATGGGGTTTCCGGGACCTCTCCACGAGTGATCGTCATCCACATGGTGGCACTTTGTGTCACCGGGTGTTTATCGCTTGTGTGATGTCCTGGTGATGTAAAAGTTATTTATTACTTACTTGCACATCAGCGTTGGGGTTGGATAGGCTGGGGGAAGGTTGGGGGGGGGGGTTATAATATGCAAACACAGGAAGCAAGGGTATTGCTGTTTGCAGTCTCACTCAATAGACTTTCTCAGATAGGTCTGTTAGCAGAGTCGTCTTAACGGTATTATGGATCTCTGTGCAAACCATTGCCCCTACGGCAATGAGATGCAAACATTCCATAAATTACAAATGTGCACATGTGCAAACCAGCCCATATGGTCGCGTGGCGCCCTTACAATTGCCCAGTGGACCAATGCATGAAGAAGGCACTGTCTGTTAGTTTGCCCTGTTGTCTCCATGAGTGCTTTCTAGGACCCCACTGTGGGTGGGCGGAAAGAATAGACCAACTGTCCCGAAACAAGCATGTCGTAAGAGTCGACGAATTAGGAAATGTTTCCATCGAAGTCAGAGTGTATCTGCTTGAGATGCGAGGATCAATAATCTGCTTGAAAACAAGCTAGATCTGTAAAACTTATGTGCACGCAAAAGTTTTACGGTTTGAATCGACATTGAGATATATTTCTATAAATAAATTTGAGCTTCTTTTCGACCAAGACTAAAACAGTTACCAAGAAATGTCCTAAGAATTAAGGCGACTGACATGATTTTAAGCACATTATCCATCGGGTGCCGTTTGCATCTAGTAAAGGCAAATTTACCACCAGTTCGTCATTGGTGTCGAAACGATTATTTTCCTTTTCAGCTTCTAAACATCGAAGACCTTCTTCTTCATCTTCTTTTTCTTCGTTTTCTTCCTCTTATGCTCTTGTCCTGTTCTGCCTTTCAGCATCATGTTTTGAAGAGGCATCGGATGTGAGCCTTGGTATGTGCTACGTAGATGATAGCGTTTTTTATTTATCCATCGCTTCTGTGGTCGACCTCGGGCACTGCTTCTTTTTTGTCTAAGTGACTTGGCTCTCTATGATTGACTATCTGGTGATAGCTTTGACACATGTCCGAATCATTCGGTCTGTTGTATCTTGATGTAGTCTAATATTGGTTCTGTATCAATTTCTTTGCTGATTAATTATTTCTTCTCTGACATCGTAATTATTTATCTTGTCTCTTCTAGTTACATTTAGCATTCGTCGTAAACATGTCATGTCTGTTTGTTTTTTGTTGTTGTTGTTGTTGTTGTTGTTGTTGTTAATGTTCACGTTAAGCACTGGTAATATAATTTTGATAACATTACTTTATTAAATGATTGTTTTCTTTTTCTATTGTGTTTTTTTTTTGTTAGTCGCTCGTTACATGTCTGCTTGAGAAAACATTTTGTGACATACAAGCGTATGTTTCATGAGTTGATTTGTTCTGCTAGTTGATTGACACCTTGCTGTCTTTCCAGACTGGTGTTATCTTGGGTTTTAAGCAGGCATGGGACTCAAGCACGTGTCGATAGCCAATGTGACTAGCCCAAGTTAAGAAAGGTCTTCTACAATTATAGCCAGGGATTTCAGGACTATAGTCAACATTTGTTTTTATTTCTTTTGCAGTTATTTTTCCTCCATTCTCATCCCCTCCCTGATGTGCCCCCTCCACACAACTCGGCCTATGGCATTGTTGTTTTAGTATCCAGAAGCCATGAGTTATTAACCCTTAGGGTCGGTATTATGGATATCGCAACCTTTCGGCCTTGATTCCATTTTAAATACCGTAAATGTGGGAGAAATGTGGCTTTTCTGCCCACCCCTGGGAGTGAACCCGGACCACAAGGAGTTCGTCACCCGCTCACAGCGCAATCCGGCTTAGCCAACTACGCTAGAGAGACGGGCGCCTCTGGCATTTAATTTGCTTCATTACATCCGTGTTATATGTCTGCTTCAACATTTCCATTTGATGACATTGTGCTTTTATCATTGGGTGTATTTTGATGAATGAAAAATGGTCACCTCTATACCATTGTGTGGTCCAAACATATACACACTGAATGAGCTATGTCAGAGAAAAATTCAAGCTTTCCAAACGTTGATAAATAGATGCATCCTAAAACCACTGTGGCACGAAAAGGAAACAACCTGTTA
>CAJHNH020002692.1:0-42500 GCA_905116865.2 Candidula unifasciata | reverse complement strand
ATAAGATTATTAGGCAAAAAGCGCTGGTATCGAAGAATTATTGTAAACCACAACATAAGATGCCAACCGCTATTTCAACCTCAAGGAAGAAGAAGAAGAAGAAGAAGAAGAAGAAGAAGAAGAAGAAGAAGAAGAAGAAGAAGAAGAAGAAGAAGAAGAAGAAGAAGAAGAAGAAGAAGAACTGCTATCTGCAAAACGCATAATTAATAATAATAGTAGTCATTATTATTATTCTTTTTAATTATTATTATGTCATTGGTCGCTACTAAATATACTACAATTGAAATAATATGAAAAAAATACAATAGACCATGACCCTTTTTCTAGAAGGGTGGGGCGACTAAAGGGGACTAAGACACCCCCCCCCCCCCCCCCCCGTGAAAGTCACGCCTTCTCTGGCTCCGTCACCCTTGCAGTCTAGGGCAATAACCCCGAGAAAAGCAATGTCAGCCCAGGACAATATCTGGTTATTTGTCGAGCGAACGTTCACTAATGACGTATGGCTGCGGGTTATTGACACGTAGCCGCTTGCAGCTGATAGCGCCGTTCAGAGTCACACATAAAAACCGCGGATACCGGAGAATCGCTGGAACGCGTAACTGTGAATTGCGAATACCAGCGCAATCTTGTTCGTGACATAGATATTTGCTTCCCAACTGTTACAAGGTCATGTGCTGAGACGCTTTCTGCACAAACAAACCCTTCATGTACGACAAAGGTTTCGGGGGGCATTCTCAGGTCCAGGATCCCACCTCTCAATTCCCCTCCAACTTGAGTTCCCCCGGATGAAACGACACATTACTATAACTAGAAGGGAACAGAAGGGGTGGGAGTTCATTTTGAACTTAGTGGGACCTCTGACGCGAACACCCCGAATAAAAAAGCGTCACCTCACATTCCTTCACCTGAGCCAGCTACCCTGACGTCTTCACAATTTTTGTTTATGTTCTCTCTCTCTCTCTCTCTCTCTCTCTCTGTCTCTCTCTCTCTCTCTCTGTCTCTCTCTCTCTCTCCTCTCTCTATCTTCTCTGTCTATGTCTCTCTCTCTCTACTCTCTCTCTCTCTATCTCTCTCTCTCTCTCTCTCTCTCTCTCTCTCTCTCTCTCGCTCTCTCTCTCTCTCTCTCTCTCTCTCTCTCTCTCTCTCTCTCTCCTCTCTCTCTCTCTCTCTATCTCTCTCTCTCTCTCTCTCTCTCTCTCTCTCTCTCTCTCTCAATAAGATAACATTACCACATTATTGTATTGGTCTCTTTCATTATGTCTGTCGGGCTCTGTATTTCTATGAAATTAATCAAACTATGACTGTAAACATTAACAAAAGTGGGAAGGGGAACATTGTGCACAAAACAGACAAATCGACGTTACGGTTACAGCTTTCTCAACATGAAGTACACAACAGTAACAAAGGGCTGGCTAATTGTTCTTTATTTCTGTTTGTTGCTTAATTGTCCATTAACATTTACACACGTAAACACACACACACACAATCACACACACACACACAAACACACACACACAGTCAGCATTAATAATTCACGCAGGCGAATCTACCAAGCACTGTGCACAAAGATCTGGAACAGCGACATTTGAACTAAAGTGTATGTTGTGGGAAAAGGAAGGGGGGGGGGGGGGTCTATACCCCTTTCCCAGAGAAAGGAAACTGGAAACTATGCTACGACTACCGTATCATCTCATTAATTAGTCATGCTAGCAAAAAGACAGAAGGGAACTAGATAATACAGCTTATATCTCTGCATTTGATTGTGTCCAACATCAGAAATTAGAGAGTATTATGAGCAGTATGGGGTTTCCAGCACATTTGGTGCATTTAATCGAAAACTAAAAAGATCAAAGGCAGCCGGTTGAAACGAAGGAAATCGTGGATGGGTCAAGCCGGGTCATTATTTTACAGGTATGTTCATTAAGGACATAGAACCTGGCGAGGAGTGGGTGTAAGCAACTTCAGAGTGCTGTACATCCTTTTCTGTTTGTATCTAAGTGGACAGAAAATGCAGACAACAGAGTCCGGCTGCTGGGGAAGCAGTAGTTCAAGCCTTGATTTTCGAGAATGCTCAAGAGGGTGATGCCAGTGTTGCCACTTCTCTTTGACAAAAAACATCCAAAACGAGGTCAAAAAATATCTAAAAACATCTAAATTTGGGGGAAAGAACATCTAGAAAAAAACATCCAAATGGAAAGAGTCTCAAGATACATAGCAATTGATAGGATGAGAACATATTTGTTCTTAATAATAGGCCAACTGATCCACCCACATTCTACTCGAGGTCGTGGCACACCACTACTACCCCAGACCTAGTATTTCACTCTCCAGATCTGGAATGGAACATTAAACGAGTTGTTGGAAATCAACTGGGAGGCAGTGACCATCGACCGGTCTTCCTGAATGTTGAAAATGAGAAGGTCAGAGAAACTAGTACGCTGCCAAGGTGGAACTACAAGAAGGCTGACTGGACAATGTTCAAGCACCGTACCAGTATACTGCTTGGTCTCAGCGTAGACCAGGATATAAACAAAGTAGTTAAAGTATTTAACAAATGCGTACTAAAGGCAGCAGGAGAATCAATACCAAGAGGTGCCCGTAAGCATTATAAGCCATACTGGAGTAATGAGCTAGAAAATTTACATAACGAAGTAGAAACATCCAGAAAGATAGCAGAGACCAGGCCAAACCAAGAACATCACAATAACTACCAGCATGCAAAAGCAAAATTTGTAAGGGCAAAGCTGCAGGTTAGAAGGGAAAGCTGGCAGGAGAAAACAAGGTCGCTGAACTTTGAAAAAGACACAAGAAAGTTATGGAAGCTTGTGAAACAAATTAATGATGAGGACACAGGGTGGAACTCAAAGATCACGCTGCAGAAAGATGGAAACATGGTCACAGGAAAAGAGGCAGCCAACCTATTTGCGGACACTTTTGCTTTAGATAACGACATTGAAATCAGTTCAGAGAAAAAACACGAAATTCAAAAAAAGACACAATTTAGAAGTCAGAAAGAAATAACATCAGAGGCGCTAGAGGTGCCAATTACACTTAATGAACTGGAGTTGGCCATTTCAAAGCTGAAAATGCGGAAGTCACCAGGAGCAGATGGTATATCAAACGAAATGATCAGAAACTTAGGAAAAGTAGCCAAAACAAAGCTTTTACAGATATTTAATGCTTGCTGGGCAACAGGAAATGTTCCACAGATCTGGAGAGAGGCAATTATGATACCTCTCATAAAGCCTGGGAAAGACAGTTCTAATGCCTCCAACTACAGACCAATCAGCCTCACAAGTTGTCTCTGTAAAACAATGGAGCGCATCACCAACCTCAGACTACAATGGTACACTGAAATTGAAAACATCATTACACCACAGCAGGCGGGCTTTAGAAAGTTCTATTCTACGGAAGACCAGACAACATACCTCTCCCAAGAAATAGAGGATGCTTTTCAAGATAAGAAACTGGTACTCGCGGCATGGATAGATTTAAGGAAAGCTTTTGATAAGGTTTGGAAGGAGGGGCTTTTGAAGAAATTGAGAAACTATAAAATAAATGGAAAAATGTACAATTGGATTAAAGCATATCTACATAACAGGTAGATGGTTTCAAAAGTAAAAAAGTTCTACTGCGACAAGGCGTCCCTCAAGGTGGTGTCCTGTCGCCCACACTTTTCCTTTTATTTATCAACGATCTGGTTGCTGAAATACCAAATGGAATCAAAATGGCAATGTATGCCGACGATCTGGTACTGTGGTGCACCAATGAACATGCAACGATAGCCACAAAAACACTACAGCGGGCTACAAATGCACTTGAGGCATGGGCCAATAGATGGTGTGTCAGTATCAACACAGACAAATGTAGCACCACACTATTCACCCTCTCCCCAAAGCAAAAAGCCGGCACCATCAAAATAAACGAAATACCTCTGAGAGATGATAAAGAGCCCACATACCTAGGAGTCACATTTGATGACAGGTTGACATGGAGAAAACATATCAACAAGGCAGCAACCAAAGCCAGGAGGAAGACAGCAATACTAAGAAAACTAAGTGGAACCACATGGGGAGCAGATGAGAAAATACTCAATAAAGTATACAAGCAGAGAATACTTCCACACTTGGAATATGGGTCAACTGCATGTTGTTCAGCATCTAGCACCACATTAAAGGAGTTAGACAAAGTGCAAAATCAAGCGCTCAGAGTCATCACAGGAGTAATGAAATCAACCCCCATATTAGAAATGGAGAAAGCTGGGAAAACACAGGCACTGAGAGAACACAGAGATACAAAGTTGCAAATACAAGCTGAAAAGTTTCTCAGTATGCCAGATCACCCGATGGAAAATAGATTTAAGAACCTATCCTTGGGACGGTTAAAAAGAAGCAGCTTTATACACCAAGCAAAAAGAATATGTAGACAAACTCCTGACCTTCCAGAAATTGGCTGCCCACTTAAAAGTATTCCGGAACAAACCCCATGGAGAGAAAAATGTAAACTAACGGTACAAATCCAGACAAATGTTAAAGGGATATTTGACAAGAAAGAGCAAGATAGTGTACAACGCAAAATGGCCACCCTCAGTTATATTGATGAAGAATACCCACAAGAACAATGGGTCAGAGTCTATACAGATGGGTCCGCAGAAAGTGCAGTTAGAAATGGTGGTGCTGGAGTGTACATCGAATTTCCAGATGGTACTAGGGATAAGTCCAGCGTACCAACCGGGAAGTACTGCCATAACTACGATGCAGAAACCCAGGCTATTAAGATAGCTACAGAGAAACTGCTAAATACCAGCCTTGGCTCACAGTATGTGGTAATGCTTACAGATGCTAAATCAGTACTTGAAGCACTCCAGTATAGGAAACTACCAGAATTGCACTCCGAATGACAAACATCTAAAAAAAATATCTACCATCTAAACGTCAAAAACGCCATCTAAATGCAAGGGAAAACATCTAAATCTGGCTATAAAACATTCAAAGTGGCAACACTGGATGATGCTGTCATTTACACATTTAAGTCTGTCATCCGATATGTTAGAAGCTGGTGGGCTTTTATGGCTCAGGTTGGAGGAGAGTTGTGAAAGAAGATTGTGGAGCTTTTGCTGTAACTACAAGTCATGGCTGTGACTAAAGCAGTAACATGGCTAGAGACACAGACTTTCACTGGGGCATGCTTTCTCGGTGACTCAATGAGTATACTCAGGAAGATAGAGAAGGGCTGGATCCGAAGGAAGTGGTTGGTGGCTCTACAGCATTCACTGCTGTCAAGGATTTGTTTCATTCTCGTGCCAGGACATCTGAGGGTACAAGGACACGAGCAAGCTGATTGACCCTCTCACTATACCTATTGAAAAGATATGCAGAAAAAATAATGAGAAATATCAAAAATGACCAGACGTGGGACAGCTATGAACCGCTCATAATTGGTGGCAACCCAATTCCAGATCTTCGTTAAGCAGATGACACAGAAAAAAAAAAAAAAAAAACCAGAGAAGATAAAAAACCTATTCTAGAATTTAAAGAAAATAAAAATAATGTCCACAGACAAAACTGGCTGTCATCAGAAAATAACAATAAATGATGAAGACATTGTAAATGTCACAAACTTTGAATACCTAGGCTATGTAAAAAAATAATAATGGAGACTGACAGAAATCAAAAAAGAGAATGGCTGTAGCAATGCGAAGATTAAACAGCATGAACAATCTATGGTTAAGCACTAGCAAGGAATTCAAAATTAAAAGTGACTTATGACTTTGGCTCTCAGGTAAGTCCTGGAAAGTAAAGGAGGCCGGCGTAATGCTGAACCACATCACCCACCCAGTGCGGATTGGTATATAAAATATAGGTTTATGCCTAATTGCCCAATATGCCTTTACTTTACTGGTGTGTACGATCATGATTCTGCACACCCTTTTCTCCGTTTGCTACTAATAGGACTCCTATATGAAGTTTTGACGGCACCTGGGATTTCAAGAATCTCATCAAGACAGGGCATCCACAAGACAGGGCATCTACAAGACAGGGCATCTACAAGACATGGCATCTACAAGACAGGGCATCTATAAGACAGGGCTCTTGAGCGGGGTATCTAAGATTTATCGTGTTGGGTTGATCCCAGAGGTAACAAGCCAACTGCCATATATCAAGCTGGTTGACTATTAGAGAGTTTTTTTTTTTTTTTTTTTTTTGTTTTTTTTTTTTTAATCGAAAGTGCTGGACCAAACAACGCTTATATCGCAGCCCAACTTCAAACTACAATCCAGCACACAAACCTTTCTTTTCAGGACAAAAGCCCCGAAGAAGACATGAAGAACTGGACTCTTAGAGTCACAGGTGTGGCAAACCATCTTGTAACAGTCTCCCCAGACAAAAACAAAGTTTGAATAGTAATACTGAAACCTGGCATGCTTATCCAACCAACACTAGGAAACGTACAATGAAAAAACAGCATGAACAGCAACCATAATTATACCTGATGCTATCTAGGAGAGGTTAGCTATTTAGTCAATTCAAATTGATGGTGATGACGCACATTTATTCATGACCAACACAATTACTACAGTCGAGACAGATTAAACACTCAAGTTGGATTCAACCGTGCTTAAGTTTACAATAGGAGCTGTCGTTGTGTAGCGGCTGGATGCTGGTCTGTGGATCGGAAGGTGGTGGGTTCAGGTCCAGACGGAGCCCGACGTGCTTCAAAAATGAATTTGCCTCCCAGGTTGACCCAGCTTTAAATGAGCAGTAGGCACAGTCTCGGGAAGTAAAGGCGGCTGGTGTGACGTTCACCACATCACCCATCAAGTGCCGATTGATCTACAAAATAGTGGTCTAGCCCTATATGTCCAAAACATGTGGTTGTTAAAATAGTTCCCGCGCAGTGACGCCAACACAAAGAACCCATTGAGGGGTGTGCCGCAGCCCTCTTAACATTTTTTTTAAGGTCAGGACGTTTCAAAGGTGTTAGTCCTTATTTAAGGGTGTAATAATAATAATAATTAATCTTAACAAAAAATGCATTAAATGAAAAAAAAATTAACGATACATATGAAATAATAGGAAATGCATAAACAAATTCTCAGACACAGTAAATAGTCCCATTCATGGGCGCCCGGAGAAAAAAAAAATGGGCGAGGGTCCTCATCCCTGTTATAGTTTTTTAGGAGCCTCAAGAAGCTTAAGTCTTCATTACTTATTATTATTATTATTATTATTATTATTATTATTATTATTATTATTATTATTGTAGGGAATCGCCATGGCGGAGCGGCTAGACGCTCGCCGCGGATCGGAAGGTCGTTGTTTTGTTTTTTGTTTTTTCGAAAATGACCTTGGCTGCCAGGTTGACCCAGCCTCGAGTGGGTACCAGGTGCAGTCCCGGGATGTAGAGGCGGCCGGCGTGATACTGACCACATCATTCATTTTGTGCCGATTTGTCTATAAAATATAGGTCTAGCCCTATATGCCCTATACGCCCGAAGGCGGGGAAAAGGGTCATTTACTTTATAATTATTATTATTATTATTATCAATAGCTGAATGGCAAAGAAATACGAAAAATATTTAATATATAAACAAGTACTTTGAAAGAGAAATTTTTTACATGATCACTTGGCCTCGTTGCAAAGTTTCTCAGTCCATTGAAAAATAAGCGGACGGCCGACGATGTATGAGCACCCAGGTTCTGTACCTTGTGCTTCTGGTCCCACTGCATATATTGTCCTTACGGTGTGAAGTGTTAGGCTGTCCGCCGTTCTACGTGCTACTTACAATATAAAATGTGACTGATCGTTTCAGCCAAAGTCTTTATCGACGGAGTAGTAAATACAGCACAAACTGACTGGAAAACTAAACGAAAAGACATGAGAGCTTTTAAACAATAAAGGTCAACATGAGAATGTTGTAGCTAAAATAATGTCACTGCTATCTGTGTTACCATCGGAGTAGACAGAGAGTCGTGAGGCAGAAGATTTGCTTCCGCATGGCTAGTGCTGTCGCCAGAGACTGGCCAGGTTAGGATGTATAATTTCGCTTCCCGACAGAAGAACGCCATAACATTACCGGCGGTCTTCAAATGAGAGCACTACGGTGTAACAGCCCAACCACAACTACTGCTGCTGCTGCTACTTTAAGTGGGTAAAGCAGTTACTGTGACTTAAAGCTCTCTCAGTTAACAGTTTGACCCCCCCCCCCTTCCCCCCCCCCCAATTCACCGACAACTCTTTCCCTCATTGAAGTAGTTAGGAGAAAGAAAAAAACGGGCAACATGGCTACTGCTGTCACCACGACAGAGCAGATGAGGATATTTTTTTATTCCGGGGGAAAAAAATTAACTACCGCGGATTCGAACCCTGGTCTCCCGCACAGGAACCCAGCGTTCTAACCATTTGACCAAGCAGCCACTTTATCAGAGCAACGAAAAGAGAACTAAACTATTAGAGATGTGTGTCCCTACTACTGTGTCCCGATTATAACAGCTCAAAACCGCAGGCAATTGTTTTCTCATAGACAGATACTCCAGATATATTAATGAAACGGCACAACAATAGAAATCGCACGTGTCTAACACGGTTAATGAAGTTAATGTCGCAGTCAATGTCTGCGCCGACGTCGAGATAGTCCTTGATCCCCCCCCCCCCCCCCTCCCCATCGAAGGTTGTTTGAAAATAGAAATCGTGTTTAATATGGTTATTGTTGCAATCACTGCCTACAAAAATATAGAGATAGTCTTGTTTGCTGTACCACGACCTACTCTATGTATTAGAGAAGGCGTTGGCTGCACGTAACTCGCCGGCGAATGGTGGAAGTCTTGCGTTCTGACTACGGCGCATGCGCAATTACTAACGTGGCTATAATTAGATGTCACTAACAATTTAAATATTAGTTTCGAAATTGTTTGCTTAAATTGTCGCAAACTATCTCTAACAATGACAGGTTGAATTTCAAACCATGATGGGTGAACATCCGGTATTTAAAAAAAAACATATCCTGAAAATTTCAGCTAAATCGGTTCAGTAGTTTCCGAGTCTATAGCTCATAAACAAATACACAAACATTGATTTTTATATATATAGATAAGTCACCTAAACGACGTTTTCGTAAGGGAAAGTGGGTCTATCCCCCCCCCCCCCCCCCCCCCATTTCCCAGCCCACACGGGGAGCTCGAATATTAACTCGCGGGGACCCTTGATGCATTACATGACGTGACATCAGCAATTGTTTCACAGCCTCCACGTATTCCGCTGACACAATGAATGGTAAATATGCCGCTATTTCGATTGCTTATTTAATTTTTCATCATCAAGTCGTTCTATTTCTTAGTGGTTATTCGTCAGTTATAGATTGTCATCAGTAATAATGGCGATTGATCGATCGATCAGTTTCTCCTTTCCTGGCTGCTACCTAAAGGTTTACCATGTCATCCTGAGATTACAAAATATGAATCTGTACGTCAGAACAACCAGGTAGATATCTAGAGTCCCATTCAACCTCCAAACAAGTTCTAATTGGCGTATCCGTAACAAGTGAACCAGGGTGTAACCAGCACACTAGACGGGTAAGGACATTAACGGTGGCGCCAGAACCTAGAGTTTCGGCAACTGGAGGGGCCATTGATGATCAGTATATAGAAGTTGTCAGCTTGACTGTTCTTTTTCACAGACCCACGATGGTATTATACGTCTCTCTCTCTCTCTCTCTCTCTCTCTCTCTCTCTCTCTCTATCTCTATCTCTATCTCTATCTATCTATCTATCTATCTATCTATCTATCTATCTATCTATCTATCTATCTATCTATCTATCTATCTATCTATCTATCTATCTATCTATCTATCTATCTATCTATCTATCTATCTATCTATCTATCTATCTATCTATCTATCTATCTATCTATCTATCTATCTATCTATCTATCTATCTATCTATCTATCTCTGTCCCTACCTCTCTTGACTCTTTTATTTCATGCCGTCTTTCTAGCTGGCCCTATCTATCTATCTATCTATCTATCTATCTATCTATCTATCTATCTATCTATCTATCTATCTATCTATCTATCTATCTATCTATCTATCTATCTATCTATCTATCTATCTATCTATCTATCTATCTATCTATCTATCTATCTATCTATCTATCTATCTATCTATCTATCTATCTATCTATCTATCTATCTATCTATCTATCTATCTATCTATCTATCTTATCTATCTATCTATCTATCTATCTATCTATCTATCTATCTATCTATCTATCTATCTATCTATCTATCTATCTACCTATCTATCTATCTATCTATCTATCTATCTATCTATCTATCTATCTATCTATCTATCTATCTATCTATCTATCTATCTATCTATCTATCTATCTATCTATCTATCTATCTATCTATCTATCTATCTATCTATCTATCTATCTATCTATCTATCTATCTATCTATCTATCTATCGTCCGTCTGTCTGTCTGTCTGTCTGTCTGTCTGTCTGTCTGTCTGTCTGTCTGTCTGTCTGCTTGCTTATCTGCCCGTCTCGCTCTCTCTCTCATTAACTCACCTACTCATACACACACACACACACTATATATACATTTTTGTTCTTTATGCATCTCTAAAAATTCATCAAACGTGAATGTTTAATCCGATATTTGTTTAATCCATTCATTGATTTGAACCCAGCGTGTGGAGGATCAGCATGTTTTTAAACCGTTAAGCCAGATGTAGGTCAATCAAATACCGATTGTTAGCTGAAGGGAAACCATCAACGTGTTTACAGCTTATCGTGGATAATCAATAGTTGGAGAAAACAGACTGGCCACATGACGCTTTCAGCTGTGGGAAACAGAATGGGACATTCCAGATTGAGTTAAATTCTGAAAGGCTTGTCATCATCATCATCATCATCATCATCATCATCATCATCATCATCGTCGTCGTCGTCGTCGTCGTCTTAGTCCCTTTACATCGAGGGCTTTTGGGACAACAGATGCTGGTAATGTTTGCTTTTGTCGGTCAGATGCGTTGGACTTTGAGTTTATAAGTTTGACGACTGTCCAGTGTACTACATTTGTCTTATTCTTCTTCCTCTTTGCGGTCTTCTTCTTCTTCTTCTTTACGTCCTCTTTTACCGATTCGGGTGTGGAGAGGGATATAAGGTCCTGCTTTGTTCTTTTCTGGCTGCTTCGACCATAGACACGTCATGGTGCTGTAGAGTTTCTCTGATGTTATCTTCCTATATTGTTATTGGTCTACCTCTTGCTCTACATCTCTCTCCTCTTTTGGTATATGCTTTGTGTGGTATAGCATCAGAAGATATTCTCTCCAAGTGGGCAAACCATTTGATTTGCTGTCTCTGTATGTAATTTAGAACTAGTTCTGTGCCGACTTTATCTCGTATGACCTCATTCCTGATTTTATCAATTCTGGTCCCTCCTTCAGTCTTTCTCATACAACTCTTTTCCATGGTTACTAATTTTGTTTTGCTTTTGTTGTTGTGGGTGACCACGTCTGACACTGGTAGCTTAGGGTGGGAATGAATATGCTTTGTATGAGATGTCTCTCTGTGCTGATTGGGATTGCCTTATACTGGAAAAGGGTCACTTGTAAACTTTGGCGAAAAGTTATGGTCCTTCGTCTACATCTAGACTTTAGTCTTGTTCCACAACTTGCGTTCCACGATCACATCCGTTTTACAGATCTGGCATGTTTGTATGTAGACTGTTGGTTGCTTAAATCCCAGGTAGATGCACTACGACTTTGATGGAAACCTCCAGTTAGTTGACTCAGACAACATGCTTTATGGGGAGGCAGTGGGTATAATTTTGTTTTACCCCACAATGGGGTCCCGAAACTCACATGGGGAGCTTTATTCTTTATTCATATATTTCTTGGTCTCTTCGCCTCTTTCCCTCTACCATAACTCTAGGCCCTATTCAAAGCCAGCGACTTTGTTGACCGGGTATTTCTTGTTTCTTTCTTACATTAAAATTTTTGGTTGGTTTCAATGGCTATTTTTTTTACGAGATGAAGTAGCCAAAACACGAGCCCAACCCTACCCCTAGTCACCTCTTACGGCATGCCTAGTAGGGAGTTAATATTCTTTGCTTCCTATGAGAGCTCCGGTTACAAACTCCTTCCTCTGACCTCAAAGAAATGTTTATGTCTGGTACCAGGCCAATGAGTCACCGTGGTGTACGACTAGGCGCTAGCCTGCGGATCGGAAGGTTGTGGTTCGGGTCCTAACAGAGCCTGACTTGTTTTTCGAAAATGACTTGGCTATCTGGTCGACCCAGCCTTGAGTGAGTACCAGGTGCAGCCCTGGGAAATAAATGCGGTCAGGGTGGTACTGATCACATCACCCACTAACTGCCGATTGGTCTAAAAAATATAGGTCTAGCCCTATATGCCCACTACACCTAAAGGCGTGAAAATGAGTACTTTACTTTACCCGACATCTGAAAGTAATCAGGCTTCTATTTTAAAAGCCAGTTTAAAAAAAAATATTGATACCTGGAGACAGAATAATATATTATTTCAATACCAAGCTAGTGGGTGCTAACAGAAGTTAGGGGAGCGTAGGTGAAATCAATAGACATGGTGGCTTTTGTTAGGGGTAGAAATTCAAAGAACTACTAGGTTAGTTTTGTGTCGGACTATTGTGTGACCTCATTAAGATTTGATCGGGGAGTATTGAACGCTAGATAACAAATGTAAACCGGGTCACGATTGGAGTGGTCCATTTTACCTGATAGGGAAAGCGCTTGTGGTTTTCACCATTTGGCTGTACGCTCTTTGATTTGACCTTCAAGAATGGTTACGTGTCAAAAGGTGAAGAAATGGAACCTCGCTGACGATGACGAAGACGTCGTTAAACACAATGAGGCCACAAATAAATCGCCATTGATCGACTTTCATACAGCTAGATAGTATTGATTACTGTTGGATTTGGCAACAGATGATGGATAAATAAATAGGGCATCTTTTCATCCCTGAATGGATGTAACTAGGGCAAGTTTGACAACATTCGAAACAACAGGGCTGTTCATTGGGGCTGGATCTGGGGGATAAGGCCTCTTGAACTTTACCGCCCTCCCCACCCCAACTTCTCCAAGTCGTACCCCTACACAGCTCCCCTCTTCCCTAAAATAAAAAAAATGATCGACATTTGGTGCAGGAGAGCCTTGCATACGACGTTACACAATCCAGCTCGAGAATGGAGGTGGAAGCGGTCACTGCAGCTTTCTTATGGTCAGAGAACTCTACACACACATACACACACACACACACATACACACACACACACATACACACACACACATCGTGAATTGAACTGATTCAGAAAGCATACTGAGGAAGGTGAGGACAGGCATGCTTCGTGCAGAGTTGCATGCTTCGCTTCGGAGCTCACGGGTAAGGCGCATTGTCTGGCTCTTTTCTACGGCGAGTGCCGGTGTGTTGGGAAATGAACAGGCGGACAGACTGACTAGCTCTGCACATAGTGGAATATTGATGCTTGAAAAGGCATACGTAATTAGTGCCTTTGAGCGAGAACGTGTACAATGCGGAACAGAAAATGTATCACGTCAGTCTAGTGAGAGTGATACAGCGGAAAGTGACGAGGGGATCTGGTAGATACACGACGCTCAGAGGAAAGGCAAGATGGACTTATAAACAGGATGCTACTGGCACCACTGGTGTTGGAACTCTCTGGCTGCTGAAGATAGGGACGAAGTGCTTATGGAAATGCCCCAGTGCTTGGATGTCGGTTCTGGAATCAACTCAACTCAGGTCTGTAAGGAGACTAAGCCCCTACCTAGATGTCACTCCAACCGCCCCCAAATTTTTTAAAGCATATATTTATACAGTGCATACTATTTTTAATGTAAAGTATTATTATTCCGCAAATTATATATATGAATATGTATGTAAAACTACCCACTAAAACAAGGCTTATGACCTATGAGCTTCCCTCACCCAAAAAATTGTTTGAGGAGGCTGAGAGTCCTCCCTCCCTTACCCCCCCCCCCCCCCTCACCTCACCAACGCCCAACACCCCCCCCCCTTTCCCCCAATGCAGTGTTCGCTGTGTTAACAGTTCCCTTCATCCGTCTCATTTCTGGGCTCGAGAGGCTCAATACAGGTTTAAGTGCTCGGTAATAATAATGCTCATTATTATTATTATTATTATTATTATTATTATTATTATTATTATTATTATTATTATCTGCTGAATGGCAACGATATTTCATTAAATATATTTGCAAAATTATGAACTGTATAAACAAATATTTTAAAAGAGCCTGTCTATACATGGTTAGGGAAGCACTTTGATCCCCTGCATAGTTTCTAGGCAAACGAACGAACGAACTTGTGTTTTTAAAGGGTTCACTTCATGTGTACAGTTATTTATTGGTACATTATTTCATAGGTACTGCTAGTCTTTTTCATTGCAGACAGCTGAGAAGACAGACATCTGAAAACACACATGAAAAGACAGACATCTGAAGAGACACCTGGAAAGACATTCAAAAAGACAGACATCCGACAAGATTTGTGAAATGACATGTAAAAAGACTTTTGAAAAGACATCTGAAAAGACATTTGAAAAGACATCTGAAAAATGGTAAAACATTTCTTCACTGAGATACTGGGTATTTCAGCAAAACTGTCTGATAGTGCTTCTAAAAAAAGTCTAAAATTTGAAATCGTAATTGCTGAGAAATCATTTGTGACATGTACCGTCTGTGTTCCTAATGCTATCAGTAGTTAAAATGGATGCTTTCTGTGTTACTTTTCGTTTTACGAAGTTTTTAAAATGAACTTCACCATAGATTTCTGACGGATTACCCTGACTGATGTGTGCTGAAGTATTTTTATTGTACTCTTCCTGCTTGATTCCACACGTTGTCACCTCCGTTTTCAATGTTTGATTTTGGTTTTAATTTTCCTTCGACTTTCCTTCTCAGTTTTACTTCGACTGTAGTAAATCTACTTCCTTATTTCTTCATACAATTTTCACATTGTTTTTGTTTAGTTTTCTTTTTCTTTTTCTTCTTTCGTTCGCTGGAAATAGATTATCTTTATGTGCAATGTTGTCTCTAATATAAACTTCACCGTCTTTTGTAATCACTCAGCTACCTGTAAAGTTTGACTTGCACCGATGTTTCTCTTAGCCAAAAGTTTTGCCTTGATATATTGTATTTGGGACAGTCTTGGAGGACATGATATGTTGCCTCAGGTGTCAGTAGATGTGACTCTAATTCATCTTTGCTAATAAGAAGTGTCCCAGACTTTGTTTGCTCGAAAAGGCTCTGGCAAACTGGAACGGATGACTAAAGAACATTTCTGGCTCCGGGCGAGTGGGGTTCACCCTGCCCGTCGTTCCCTGAAGACTTATCAACTACAGGAGTAGCAATGAACCGACGCTTAATACATTGCGTACCCCTTCATCCTTCTGGCATGCGTCTAAGACCAAGCTCCCCCGTGTAGCTTCTCCCACATGTACATATCCAGCCCGTCGTTGGGTAGATGACTGACGGGGCGTTATCGTTGGCATCGATAGAATTTAGTCATTCATTATCTCTCCCTTTCGGAGGACCCTGAGAGTATATTTCTATGTTGGTTTTTGAACTCCGAGTATTTATACTGAATTACTACTTCAACCCCGTCTTCAATCGACCCTCTGTTGCCAGGAGCCCAATTTACACCCCAGGCGTCAAAAGGTCTATCCCGATAGTCACAGTCTATCCTGATTGACTAGCCATGTACAATAAGAAGAACACCTCTCTAACATAGGCTAGACGTACAGGTGAAAAAGCATGAATGTAAGCCCAATTAAACTCTATTTGTGACGGACATCGTAACAAGTTCCCTTAAACAATATTTGTTAATATGACAATAAATCAAATCTATGTTATACATGTACACCTCCAAAATCAATCAAATCTACGACGTGTTAAAAAAAAAAAGGCGGGGAGGGAGGTGCGTGTTTGAAAATGCTTCATGTAGCACAGCTTGTTGATAACACTGCTAAAATTTGCTTTTAACGTAAAAATCATGATAGGAACACATGTTGCCTACTTTTACGAAAACACGTGCAATGGATATGTTTGTATCACTTAGCACTGTGGCCATGGCGCTGCGAAGACGCCTCCAGATGGAGAGCGATAACATGGTTGCTGGATGATCGATTGATTGACGTTCAACCCCACTAGGACCACACAATGAGCGATTAACATCCGGTGAGACAATGTGCCACCATTCAGACGATAACCACTCAGGCACAAGTCTCAGAAACGCCGTTCAACATTTGGGTTTTGTTTGAGCTACCAAAGAGCAGCATGAGTGTGGTTTTAGATGTCAAAACATTGCGTTCCATATTGGGGCGAAAATAACTGAATCAACTGAGTAATGCTGGATGATGTAGGGCGTGAGAAGTTGCTAGGAGAATATGAGTTGCCCACTCTGTCATATAGACTCTGCGTGGTCGTTTTAATGCAATCAGCAGTGTTGTAGATTTATTGTGAATTAAAGAATGAAACGGTTTGGCCATCTAATCAGAATGAAACCAACGATGCTAGCACCAACATCGTACAACCTGACAATCGAAACACCAAGAGGCAGGAGAAGACCGAGAAGAAAATGGATTGAAGGGGTCACTGAAACCTAGAGACTGCATAACATCACGGCATATCAAGCGACCTAGCGGGCCTTGCCTCGGCTGCCGATCGTCTGACGAACTGCAACGCTTAGCGGTATAAACAGATATTGACAACAGAAGAAGAAGTGTCACAGAACAACGCAGGCTAGGATTTGCAAAGTCTACGAAGAGACGACAAGACATATTTGTTCGTAATCGTCAGTGACCAATTAATACGAAGGCGACTGAGAGATGTGGATCTGCCTGCAAGGGACCTGTTGTCTGACATATTTTGGCTCCAGCTCATGTAGTTCGTATGGCTAGGGTTCGGCGTCATGTGACTTGGACAGGGTAGCACGAGGGCAGAGTTCTGTTCACGGATCAGTCTTGTTACATCTAAATCATTCGAAGATGGCATATGTTTTGTCTGCTGGCATCCAAGTGGACTCTATCTTGATGCAAATATCGTTGAACATGATCACTATGGCGGTGGAACATAAATTTTATGTGCGAAATTATTGTGACCTCCAGAACACCGTTGTATGGACTGTATGGTACTTTAAATCATCTAGCCTACAGAAATGAGATCATACAGCCGCTTGCTCTTACGGCTATGCAGGCCCCAAGACCTAGTTCTATTCTGCAGGATCATATAGAGCTGGGGTCGTGAATGATTTCCTACAACAGTAGCCTGTCACCCGTTTAGACCGGCCAGTTCCTAAACTCAGTCAAATAGACCATATGTGGGAGCGCTAAAACGCAGACTTAAATAAAATCCTCCAGTTGCTACTGACTTCAGTCAATAATTCTTCTTCCTGCAGCAGAGGTGACAAGTGATCCCACACATGTCTGTAGAAACTCTTGTCTTATCGATAAGGCGAAGGTGCAGTGAATGCATTCACACTACAGTGGACACACTCAATTTGTAATCATGTTAGCTTACGTTCAATGGTTCACAATTTTCAAAAATAAATTTGTCAGTGGTCTTTTAACTTGTAAGCAGTGTGTGTGTGTGTGTGCGCGTGTGCGTGTGTGTGTGTGTGTGTGTGCGTGTGCGTGTGTGGGTTGTTGTTGTTGCTGTTTATTAATTTTAAAAAAATTATAAGATATTGCAACTGAAAGTAGAAGCTTGCTGCTCGGGCACGGGAAAAGAGTCTGAAATGTTCATATGATTATCAGTTTTACTGGTGAAGCTGGACTTCACTCACCTAGTAATCTTGAGCTCAGGAAAAGAGACAACAGTCAAAACGACATGTTCTTTTACAATAACTTGTGACGGTTTAACATGAATTGTGTGGAATTTTTTGAAAAACAAAACTCTGTAACCGTGCTATTGAAGGCCTGTAAAAAAATCGCGCTTCTCAGATCATTTCAGTTGAAAATTAAATGCGAAGTATGTCTCTCCTCACTACAGAACAACGAACGACTGAACATCGTCAGAGTTTTACAGACTGGCCATTCAAAAGGTGTAGTTGACTGGCATTGTAATGTGGTTTGAAGTACCATTAGTCGCCTTTGGAGGCGATTTCAAGCTACTGGCTCAGTGGCAGACCGGCTGCGCAGGAAAAGACAATGAGTCACAATCTATCACCCAATTCTTCGCTGACAACATCATCTAGACAAAATCTTTCGGCCAGAAATATAATCAGAAATGAGCCCCATAGAACACATATGAGATGAATTCGACAGACTAGTCTGTAAGCGAGAAGCGGCTCCAGCCTATCTATGACAGTTGTCTCTTGCACTCCCAGAAACGTGAGAAGCCATTCCACAACAGCCGATGCATCAGCTAATAAGATCAACGCCAAAGAGATGCCGTTCTCTTATAGAGGCCAGACTAGGCTTTAGACCAGGGCTATTTAACCAAGTTTACTCAGGGGCCCAAAGACCGGATGTTAAACGGTACCAGAAACAAATCAAAATCCTCGAGTAGTTTTATTCATGTCAACACGATGTAGCTACTAATTTTTATATACATGGATGATAGTGGACACCTTCTACCGATTATAGCGTCACTACTAAACATGACTGTTTGTAAATGAGCTGAAACAATGCCGAAACAAATAGTGACTAGTTTAATGTAAGACTAGGTAAGCAGATGTGAACTAGCATTTTGAAATCGAAGGCCGGGTTCTCTAGGATATCAAACTCGTTCCAGCGCAAGCGTACAGTCAGATTAACTATTGCGGGTATTTTCATAGACTAGAGGACTGAATTCATAGAAATATGGAGGGGGATGAGGAGAAAGAAGACTGGCAGCAAAAGCAGCAGAAGAAGACTAGAAAGAAAGAAAGAAAGAAAGAAAGAAAGAAAGAAAGAAAGAAAGAAAGAAAGAAAGAAAGAAAGAAAGAAAGAAAGAAAGAAAGAAAGAAAGAAAGAAAGAAAGAAAGAAAGAAAGAAAGAAAGAAAGAGAAAGAAAGAAAGAAAGAAAGAAAGAAAGAAAGAAAGAAAGAAAGAAAGAAAGAAAGAAAGAAAGAAAGAAAGAAAGAAAGATAGAAAGAAAGAAAGAAAGAAAGAAAGAAAGAAAGAAAGAAAGAAAGAAAGAAAGAAAGAAAGAAAGAAAGAAAGAAAGAAAGAAAGAAAGAAAGAAAGAAAGAAAGAAAGAAAGAAAGATTAGAAGGAGAGGAAGAAGACGATAAAGACAAAGAAAAAAAAAAGAAGAAGAAGAAGAAAAAGAACAACAACAACAAAAACACTAGCAACAATAACAACAACAAAAACAACAACAATAACAACAATAAAAGCAGTAGCAACAACAACGACCACAACAACAGTTACCATAGCTAAACAGCAACTACACGTATATCCAAGACCCGAAACTTTATAGATAATGCTAAATGCCTTTGTTGGGATTATTGACACCTTATCTAAAACCAGTATATATTACAGCAGGAATTTGATACAACATAGTCGTATTTAGATGGGTCAGTTAGTACGAGTTTTTCACTTAAGAACTATGGGCACCATTAAATGCTGTGCATTCCAGCACTTGTGTCATTACGAGAACGTCATCAGACCAGTTTTTCTAAACAACATATCTTGACTTCTAGGGGGAGTAAGTAGGAGAGGCATCCTGGTATGATCAGTAGTGATTGTCATCCCCTTCAGGTGAAATATTTAACAAAAGAACAACGATCCTACTGATAAAAATGAGGGTCACCAAGTGTATTTTAAACTTTGCTGGTGACTAAACTGTTAGATAATGATGAGTCTATGGCGCTAACTCAACTATGCCACCGTGGTGTAAGTCCTGGCGAAGCATTTCCGTGTCGTTTTTGAGGTCAATATAGAAGAACGCATATTTCAACCAACTTTGTCTGGAAATGGGCAAATAAGATTCCTTAAGGTGGCTGCTGTTTTGGGAGACTGAGCATGCATGGAAACGCTCGATATGCGCTGTCGACATCATGAATCCTAAGATAACATATCTTCTTCTTATTCAGCATTCCGAGCCCTTGAGGTTCAATGCTGCAGATTTTTTCTCGCCTACACTCTCTCTGGTTGGCCTTCTCTTTCTATTTGTTGACACCAAGTGTTTGCAAGTCTGTCTGGATATTATCTCTCCATTGTCTTCTTGGTCTGTCTCGTGGTCTACGAGCGTTTAGCTCCCTTGTGTATACAGTTTTTTACAACTCTGTCAGCTGACATTCTTTCAATACGCCCCAGCCATTTCAGCCTATTAGCTCTCATGATGCCAGTGATCAATGGTCATTTAAACAGATTATGAATTTCTTTGTTGCTTCTCACTCTACTTTCCCACTGTTTACATCTTTGATAGGTCCAAAGATTAATCGTAATACTTTGTTTTCGAAAACCTGTAATAACATATGGGTCAACAGACAGATAGACAGACCAGACCAGACAGACAGACGGTTGAAGGATAACGTTCAAAATAAAATATTGGCAAGCAACTGGTGACAAGGAAAATGATTATGTTTATATCAATGACAATATGGGCATATGATCCTGGACTAAAATTTTGTTGACTAGTTTGAACTCAAGAAAGTACACAAGAAAGGATAAAAATCAGTATGTACAAGATTGCTGTATTAAAATAGAGCAGCATCACAAAAATGGAAGAGATTACGAAATGTTCAAGGAAATGAAGTTATTGACAAGGAATTTTCAACCTCAGAAATGTTATTGTGACAAGTTGGGAAATACTTTAACAGAATCTAGACAAATTCAGTTGGCAGAATGCAGCGGAATGTATGATTGAATGACAGTGTTGAATGAATACATAACCAGTTAGAGGCAGAACCTGAACCTTCATTAGATGAAATTTCATGGGCAGACAAATTGGCCCTGGCAGAAATACTGGCGGAATGTATGATATGAGCGACAGTGAGGATAAATGAATGCATAAACCATAACAGTATCATGCATTATGTGAAAAGATCATTAGATGAAATTTCATTTGGCAAAAGGAGCCTGGAAATGGAGAACCTGGATGTGATGAGATACAGCTGAATTGATTAAAGCGGGAGGAGAAGAAAGCAATCTATCATGCATTATGTGAAAAGATATGGAAATATGGTATTTGGCCAAAAGACTGGAAGAGAACTATCTTCATTCCAATACCAAAAAGGGTGACCTGAAATTATGTACAAACTATCGAACTATTGCCCTGATCAGTCATGCAAGTAAAATTCTACTAAAAATTATAATGAGAAGACTGCAAAAGAAAATGGAAGAAGAGATTAATGTAGCTCAGGCTGGATTTAGACAGGGAAGAGGAACAAGAGATCATATATTCAACATGCGTTTAATAATAGAGAAGTGTAGAGAATTTAATGTAAATCTGTTCTTATGTTTTGTGGATTATTCAAAAGCATTTGACTGTGTACAACATCAGAAGCTTTGGGAAATCATGAGGAATATGGGCTTTCCATCACATATAGTGCAGCTCATTAAAATGCTCTATCAAGACCAACAAGCAGCAGTCAGAATAGATGGAGAGACATCAGACTGGTTTGGCATCAAGCAAGGAGTCCGTCAGGGATGTGTGCTGTCACCGTATTTGTTCAACCTGTACGCCGAAAATATAATGAGAAATGTAAGAGATGACATAAACAAGGAACAATATGATGCCCTAAACATCGGTGGTCATGAAATACCAGAAATTCGTTATGCTGATGATACAGTATTACTATCAACATCACAAAATGGTTTAGAAAACTTATTAACCTCACTCCAAAGAAATAGTGAAAATCATAACTTATTTCTTAACACAGCAAAAACAAAGATAATGCATACAAACAAAAACTGCCATGGAGAAGGAAATATATGTTAATGAGGAAAGATTGGAAGTGGTGGAAACTTTCGAATATCTTGGGTCACTGGTTACCAACAATGGTGACACAATGAAAGAAATTAAACGGCGACTATCAATTGCTCTTCAAAGACTAAAACAACTGAATAAATTATGGAATTGTACAGATAGAATTACAAAGGTCAGATTTTTAAGAGCATGCATCTTTCCCATTGCAACATACGCCTGTGAGACCTGGACACTTACTAAACAAGCGGAACAGCGCATAAATGCATTTGAATATAAATGTTACAGACAGGTTCTAAGAATATCTTGGGTAAAGAAAAGAACAAATGCATCCATACTTCAAGAGCTGAATATTGAAGAGGGTTGGCTAGTAAAGACAATAAAACAAAGAAAATTGAAATATTTTGGTCACTTGAAACGTCATGGAGGTCTAGAGAGAACAATAATGGAGGGGTATATGCCTGGGAAGAGAGGAAGAGGAAGGCCAAGGAGAAGATGGGTGCAGGATGTGGCAGATGATCTCCAGATGGGTGTATCAGACGCAGGACATCTTGCTCATGATAGGAAGGTTTTCCGGAGGGTTGTTATGGCAGCGAGGTTCCGCGAGGGACATGCTACTGAATGAATGAATGAGTTTGAACTCGGTAATTGATGTGACCAGCATCACACCAGCTACAATTACTTCCCGGGGTTTCAACTGGTACCCATTTTAGGCTAGGTCATTCCTGGGAGTCAAGGTTACTTTTGGGCAAAACATGCAACTTGATGTGCCATGACAATCAGGCCGGCGAGCGAGCTTTAGTCCCTGTGCAAGCAGCTGAGAAAATCAAATCATTCAAGCCACTAAAAAAAAGCAGTTAGAGACAATCACTAAAGAAACTCAAGTGTGTGTATATGAATAAGTGGAGGAGTGTCAAGAACAGGTGAAAGGACAGACGACTGTGTGTCTGTCTGTTCATCCCTCCGTCTGTCTGTTCATCCCTGCTTCTGTCTGTTCATCCTTGCATCAGTACGTCCGTCTGTCTGTCTGTCTGTCTGTCTGCCTGTCTGCCTGTCTGTCTGTCTGTCTGTCTGTCTGTCTGTCTGTCTGTCTGTCTGTCTGTCTGTCTGTCTGTCTGTCTGTCTGTCTGTCTGTCTGTCTGTCTGTCTGTCTGTCTGTCTGTCTGTCTGTCTGTCTGTCTGTCTGTCTGTCTGTCTGTCTGTTCATCCCTGCGTCTGTCTATATGTTTGTCTGTCCGTCCGTCTGTCTGTCTGTCTGTCTGTCTGTCTGTCTGTCTGTCTGTCTGTCTGTCTGTCTGTCTGTCTGTCTGTCTGTCTGTCTGTCTGTCTGTCTGTCTGTCTGTTCATCCCTGCGTCTGTCTATATGTTTGTCTGTCCGTCCGTCTATCTGTCTGTTTGGTATGGTCTGTCTGTTCACCCCTTCGTCTGTATATCTCTCCATCTATATCCTCTTCATGTCGTTACTAACACGTTAGACATTCAAAAGTGATCTCTATAGCTGCTGGTCTGCTTCTTATCTCCCCGTGTATGCCATGCCGTTTTACATTTCTTCATTTTCCTTTTCACTGGTCTTCTCCATGTTTCATTTGCTTGCACTGTCTATGTGTTGTTGTTTGTGTGTGTGTGTGTGTGTAGTCGAAACCATCTACATTGTCTTCCTTTTATATCATTTGGCGGTAACAAACATTTTGTTTTCCTCAGTTGCCCTCCACAGGTTTGCCATCTTATGCAGCGCTCGCCGTAACCGCTCCTTGTAATAAATCTGCCTGTAATAATTGTCTTTCGTTGTCCGTTGGTCTTCCTGTCCCCACCCCCCCCCCTCCCCGCTGATTCCACATCTATATTGTGTTATGGTTGTTCAATGTTAAACGATTAAGTGTCAACAACTTTTCCACACTACTTTGTTTACTGGGATTTGTTTAGTCCTCTTTGTAAGTCACACAAGGATTCTGCCATAATATTTAATTTCTTTCTTTTCTATCCAGATACCAGTTGATGACTGTTGCCAGTTTATTAGTAGTTGGTGTAGTCAAATTTATTATTCTCTTTTAGACAGTTTCATAATTTTTTGGCGTGTGCAGTTGAATCTTTCTACGAGAGAGTGTAGCCAAACACAAAACCAGCATATCTTTCGACAATGTTACAGATCTGTTTTCTTACTGTCCAGACTGTTAAAAATATTTCTAGGAGAGATCTAATTTAACGGATAGGTAATTGTGAATATAGGGGAATTGTATGATGATAATAGACCAGATGTAGAACTGCAGACCAACAATGATGGTCCACCAATAATGACTGCAGAAGTTGAGGATGCAATACATCATATGAAGAAAGGAAAAGCACCCGGGCCAGACAACATCTCACTGAAAGAAATCGAAGCACTGGGAGATTTTGGAATTGAAATAATAACGAAACTTTTCAATGATATTTATAATAGTGGGTATATTCCAAATGACCTTTTAAAATCCATATTTATAGCTCTGCCAAAGAAACCAGGCACTTTAAAGTGTCAAGACCATCACACAATAAGTCCTATGAGTCACATGACTAAGATTTTACTGAGAATAATTATGAGAAGAATAAGAAACAAAATTAAACCAGAAATCAGCGATGAACAATGTGGATTTGAAGAAGGAAAAGACATAAACAATGCCATATACATCCTAAGGACATTGTCAGAAAGAGCTATAGAAGTAAAGACTGATTTGTACATATGCTTCATAGACTATACAAAAGCATTTGACTGTGTGAAGCACGAAGAAGTAATCAAACTGTCAGAAAAATTAAACATTGATGGGAAAGATCTGCGAATAATAAAGAAGATGTGTTGACAGCAAACAGCAGCTATAAAAATTAACAACTGTTTAGGTACATTTCAAAGCATAAAGAGGGGCGTACGACAAGGATGTGTACTGTCACCTGATTTGTTTTCAATAAACAGTGAATATATAATGAGAGCTTTAATTGGTATGCCCGGAATTGTGGTTGGTGGGCACAATATAAACAATTTACGTTATGCTGATGACACAGTCTTGATAGCAACAAGTCAGAAAGAACTACAGGAAATGATAGACATTGTGATGTTAGAAAGTGGAAGAATGGGTCTCAGTTTGAATAATGGGAAGACAGAAGTAATGGTGGTATCAAAGAAACGAATTATTCTTAAGTGTGTAATAAGAGTTGATGGTGTTATTTTATGACAAGTACAGAAATTTAAGTATCTGGGCACATGGATAACATCAGATGGAAGATGCATAACTGAGATAAGGACAGGCAAAAACTGCATTTTATAAAATCAAAAACATCTTGTGCAATATATCCTTGTCATTATGAGTTAGACAAAGAATTTTTGCTTGCTACATATATCCAGTTTTAACATATGGCTGTGAATCCTGGACAATCGGTAGGCAGGCCAAACAATTTCTGGAGGCCTCGGAGATGTGGTTTTACAGAAGAATGCTTAGAATACCTTGGACAGCCAAAAAGAGCAACCAAGAGGTTTTGAAAGAGACGGGAGCCCGAAGACAACTTATCACAGACATCAGAAGGAGACAGTCATCATTTATAGGCCATGTTATGAGAAGAGGGAAAATAGAACATGTTGTGACCACTGGAAAGATATGTGAAAGAAGAGATAGAGAAAGACAACGAGAGAAGATGCTTGACAGTGTTGTTGCATGACAGGGAGGTGTATCGGCACACGAACTGATACATGCTGCTGGAGATCGCAGATTATGGAGAGGTATGATCGCCTACGCCAGTCGGCACGGCACCTGATGATGATGATGATGTAATTGTGTTTATTATTGTCTGTATTTGTAAAATGTCTGTTTGTGTCATATGCTGATGAAGTCATTCTAGCCAAAACATGTATTTGTCGATTTCTTGATTGTCATAATGAGAAGCTGGTTAGTTTTGCATCTCCTTTGGTTTAATATCTTTTAACAGAACTGAAAAGTTTAAAAGAAAGATATGATGAGAGAGCACGAGAAAAAAAGATAAATATTGGATTATATTAGCGCGGTGAGGGATACAACAGGACAACCTCTGCAACTGAGCTTCGCCCCAAAGAAGGCGTCTAATCTTATCTTACCATCTTCATGCTATCTGTATATCGTGGTGTTCTTACCTTTCTAGTAAACATTGTACCTTTGTGATGCCCTTATTAGACAACCGGTTGCTAGTTCACTGACCTAGAGGCAAAGGTTACCGGTGACAAATAACCTCTTTATCTGTGACGGAATTTACAATGTAGCGTAGCCAGGTTCTCTATCTTGAGGTTCACCTCAATCTCCCCAACACTGATGATCCTGACGTGACTCGGCACGATAGTCACACCATACTGCGGTATCTCGGACACACTTTCTGCTTCCGATCTGACGTTGTTTCCTTCTGAACACAATACTTAGACTGTTATCTATTATTATTGAACGAGGAGGTTTTAAAGTACGTCCCTTGGGATTTTTAAACTGGATAATAATAATAATAATATTAACAATAATAATTATTATTATTATTGGGAGTCGCCGTGGCAGGGCGGGTAGACGCTCGCCGCGGATCGGAAGGTCATGGGTTTGCTCCCTGGCGGAGCAGACTTTTTAAAATGACCTTGGCTCCTACCCAGGTCGACCCAGCCTTGAGCGGGTACCGGTTGCAGTCCCGGGAAGTAACGGCGGCCTGCGCGATGCTGACCACATCACCGTTCTAGTGCCGATTGGTCTATAAAATATAGGTCTAGCCGTATATGCCCTATACGCCTAAAGGCGTGGAAAAAGGTGTTTTAGTATTGTAGACACGGTGTCGTATCGACTGGAGGCTCGCCTGTCAGCACGAGGATCTGGAGTTGAAATCGGCGCCGAGAGGGAATTTTTAAATTCCAAACTTGTCCTGGATTTCCAGGTAGACACAGGGGGCGCCAGGTAATATTGACCGCATACCCCTTCCAGTGCTGATTGCTCACTAAATATATGTTTAGCATCATATGCCTGAAGCACACGAGGGAAAATGACGCTTTACTTATCACCATCATCAGCATCGTTATTATTAGTATGCCTATCCAAGCATGCAAAGACTACTGTCGGCAGAATGCACGGAGGAAACCATATTTGGTTCAACGGGCAAGACGGCGACACTAGCAAAGCGCTGTGGAGCGCAAAGAGTATGGCGAGGCACGTAGAACGCCCTGGTCATCCACTGCACCTAGACATATCTCCAGTCGTCCTGACTCTGTCTTGCCACTGGACCCAGATATGACTCAGGCGAGAGAGTGAGGTCGACGACACTGCGCAACTCTTCCTCACTTTAACCCAAGTCACCGCGCAAGTCACTCTTTCATCTTCACATTATTAGTATTATTATTTTTAATATTATTCCTATTATTTCCAACGAACACAAAAAGAGCACGGAAGCAACGAAACATTTTTCATTGTGATTTAGGTTATCTTCGCCGCCAGGGATTTTTTTTTTTTTTTTTTCTTTTTTTTTTTTTTAAACCGAATGTCCAGTTTGCATCACAAAGTGTTTAAAAAAGGTGCCGGTGACATAAAGTGTCACTAACAGCAACGCTGGAATCAAATTATGCCTGGTACTTCAATTTTAATTTGATCCAAACGATTTAAATTTGGGAGGTCCCGGAAAAGTCCAACCATATCAAGGTGGGTTTTTTTTCAGTTTATTTCTGTTTTCTTTATATTACGTGTCTTTTGCTTACCCTAACTCTAACCCTAACCCGTGTTAGCTAGGGAACAGTGAGTGTTCTATATTACTTCCCCCCCCCCCCACCCCCATTTCCCTAAATGAGGACCCGAAACCACACTAAGAAACCAAAGATATATAAAAATTTAGTCTTTTCAGCAACGACCATAGCCTTCAGATACTGCTTCATCTGTCATTTTTTTTTTTTTTTTTTTTTTTTTTATGTATATAAAAATACTAGGGGGAAAAAACTTCATAGAAATCTTTTCGACAGTGATTGAAGCGTCATACCGGTATGTTATAATGGGTTAGTACCCACACATGGGTTGTTTTATTCCCTCTCTCAAGTGAAGCAGACATGACGTCAATGTGTCACTTCACTTGTGTCTGCATTGAAAAGAAATAAACGCTAGATACAGTCTCGGCTCTGTATGACATTTTCGTCAAAGCCAGAGGTAATATTAATAGAAAGCACGTTGAATACCTTCAGAAAAATAGAACTATACATAACTATTTTAGAATGACTGAGTTTACCCTCACCATCATCATCATCATTCCGTAACACTGCGTATCGTTGGGTCACCTGTTTCTGTGTATCAGCTCTCTCCACCTTAGACGGTCGGTTGCAATGGACTTCATGGCTGCATGCCTGAGGCCTGTCCAGCCAGTCAGGTTCTGTAACCAGGTCTGACTTTGTCGTTTACCTTTAAAACACACAATATATATAGCATCGGAGGATGCCCGACAACACTTTGTGATGGGACATTTCAGAATAAAGGAAAACATACACAGACTTCATAGACAAGTCTAGAGTCTTGACCGATGGTTCTCAACCTTCCTAATGCTGCGACCCGTTAATACAGTTCCTCGTGTTGTGGCGACCCCCAATCGTACAATTATTTTCGTTGCTACTTCATAACTTCAATGAAAATGTGTTTTGCGCTGGTTTTTGGTGACTCCTGTGAAAGGGTCGTTTAACCCCCCAAAAAGGGTCGCGATCCATAAGTTGAGAACTGCTGGTCTAGACAGACTAGAAATTTAGACTCAAATGTTCATAGAATACTTGTCACTCGGTGGGTGACGAGGTCAGCGTTACTCTGACCTCTTTTACTTCCCATGACACTTTCTGGTTTACATTTAAGCTGTGTCGACCTTGTAGACAAAGTCAATTTTAAAAACAAATAAAAACAAAAACAAATTCCTTTTTGATGATGATGCGAACTCAAGACCTTCTCGTCGTCAGGAGAGTTTGCTGCTGCCAGGTTCTTCATCGGCGGAAGACAACCCAGTGTATTAAATTGCTTGTTTAAAAACAAGACAGAAGTATTAGAAACAAAAGCAAGAGATCGTAATGATGTTTGAGGTCACTGGCTGGATGAAAGATAACAACGCTCAGTCATCTTCTTTTTTTTTACCATGGTGCGCCAATGTTCTATTTTCATAGTACTCATCTGAATATTTGTTATCTTGGGACAACCCTTTGTCGATTATTGGCCTGTACTTTCTACTTCAAGATGTGTCCAGGTCACACAGTACTCTCTTTAAAAGATAATCAAAACATACTGGTAATTTCACGCAAATACAAAATCAGGTCTCCGGTGCATTCTAATTAGGGTATTGGTTTGTTGTTTGTTTTAGTATCCAGAAGCCATGAGTTGTTAACCCCTAGGCTCGGTATTATGTATATCGCAACCTTTCGGCCTTGATTCTATTGTAAATACCGTAAATCTGGGAGAAAATGTGGCTTTTCTGCCTACCCCCAGGATTGAACCCGGACCACAAGGAGTTCGTCACTCGGTCTCCTCGCAATCCGGTTAAGCCAACTACGCTAGAGAGCCGGGTATGGTATTGGTAAATAAGCAAGGCTAAGGAAAATTAACAGACTTTAAATATTTTATCCATCTAATGCCGGTGTGTTTGAAAATGAGCAGGCCGTTAGATTGGCTGGCTCTGCCCCACTTGGTAGTGAATTGATGTATCACAAGTTAGATATAATAAGTTTTTTGGGGGGAGCGAGTGAACAGTGCGGAGGGAGGCGCAGATAGATGATCATTACTGTCTAAGGAGAATGGCGCTGCGAGGAAGTTACCAGCGGATCTGGCCGTCGCTCAACACTCAGAGGAAGGATGAGACGGATATACAGACGGTTACTGGTACCATCGGAATTGGAACTCTTCGCTTGCTGCTAAAGATGGGAATGGAGCAGTATGGGACTTTCCTGAGTGCTGTGATGTCGATTCCTAATTCAAAAATTAAACATTCAGCATTTTTTTTTTTTTTAATTGAAAAGCAAATATATTGAAGACACCAATGGCAGATCAAGAGGATGTAAGATTAGAGACAAAGGTAATTAAAGTAACAGATAAATTTACTTATTTAGGTGGTAAGTTCGATAGTGAAAGAAATACAAATAAATAAATAAAATTTGACGCACATTAGCAAACCATCTTTAGATTTTAATAGCTTGAACAGAATATAGAACTCTAAATTGTATAGTTTTAGAATCAAGTTACGTATTGTTAATTTCAACCTTTGACTTCAGGCAAAAATGGAGGAAATGGCTTGGCAGAATGTTAAACTTCGGAGTTATTTTTGCTTCCGACAGCGCTTTGCTAGGGCAGTTTTCACATAAGGACGGTAGTCTACGGTTTCGCTGCCTGATCTACTGAGTTTAGTGCTTGACTGCAGCTGTGTTTATCCTATAAAATGCCTTTTATTTGCAGAGCTGTTGTGTCGTTTTGTTCAATATGACCTGTGGCCGGTTTACGTGTAAACTGGGGAAATACCTTATGTGAGAATTCTACGCGTGTGTAGTAACCAATTTATCGTGCCTAACTACTTCAGTCAACAACAAACTGCAATTCTGATGGCGTTTGTTGGCTTTGGCGCCTCGGGCAGCTGAAATACGCATTTACTGCGTACACATATTTCTGGATTGTTCCGGAAGGGGTTGTTTATTCACCAGTTTTTCATATGCAGCAGTGATGGACATTTCATTTGATTCGCACTAGCATTAAAAACTGCCTGCAAAGGACATTTATAATGAAATGCTTCCTGTTTATGCTAATAAATGTTTATCCCGTGAAGCGGTGCATTATTGGGTAACGAAATTTTTTTTTCAAGAACGCTCTAAGATTTTTGATGAAGTCCGATCTGGTCGTCTTTTTGAGATTGTAACAGATGCATTCGTGAAGCGGATAGAGGAAAGGATTAGAGTGACAGGCAAGTAATGATTGACTATGTAGCAGCTGCAATAGGGTGCTCACTTGGTTTTTAGTCCACTGAAAACCCACCTTGGCGGAGTACATTTGACAAGTGACGCAGAAGATGAATGTGAAGTGTAAATGAAGTTTAGTTTTTTTTTTTTTTTTAAACAACTATTTGTGACCTTTTGATTTACCCTCGTATCGGTCTTGAGCCACACGTACGACTGAACAACATTTTACAGAAAGGCAGCAGTAATAAGTTTGCTTTCTCATTAAAGACTGTGCATTCATCTTGTAAATGCCGCGAAAACTCCGATAATGTTTGGTATTGCTATGCGATGTTTTGTTCACTGTGATAAGTCAAATCTTTCAGCGCCTCGCATTCTGCTCAGTTTAAGCTGTGTTCATGAATCACAGTACCATGAGCTGGCAGCTGCACAGTTGCGCTGTCGTCTAGTCCTTCTTTTGCTACAAAAACAATTTGGAACTAGTTGCAACAGTAGAAGAGGGCGAAATTTTACTTAGCGAATTTCCGCTTAAAATGTAAGTGTTATTTATAATTCTATTTGTTGTACGGAGCCTATGGGAAGTGCACGCAGAGACCTCAGGTCTACAAGGAGCACCAGCTGTGAACTTCTGTTTAAATTAGGGCTGTACCGAATATTCGCTTTGTATTCGCTTCGGGGCCGAACAGTGGACCTAATAACTATTCGGTATTCGGCCGATTACTTCCGGTCGGGCCGAATACGAATAGTGGTTACCTTACACCCGTTTCTGCATACACTACGATGGACTGAAATAACTCTTTTATTAAAACAATAGTTGCTGTTGCTCAAGTCTGTCATAGAGGGGGAAAACTGCGACCCGTTGTGTGGTACATCACCTGGCAAGGTCTTTGCCTGCTGACTCGACCCAGGCATTACAGCAGAGATTCTCAAACTGGATGCGTATGCCAGGGGTGCCACGGTGAAAATAAAAAAAAAAGTAGGCTAAAAATTGTGACACTATTCGAAAGTGGAAGAACGGGCATCAGTCTGAAGAGTGAGAAGACAGAAGTAATTGTATTATCAAAGAAAATAGTTATTCCTAAATGTGTATTAAAAGTCAATGGTGTTATTTTGGAACAAATACAGAAATTTAGGTATCTGGGCACATGGATAACATCAGATGGAAGATGCATTACTGAAATAAGAAACAGAATAGGGCAGGCAAAAACTGCATTTTATAAAATTAAGAACATCTTATGCAATATATCTTTGTCATTGAAGTATAGAAAACAAATTCTTGCTTGCTGCATACATCCAATTTTAACATATGGCTGTGAATTCTGGACAATCGGTAGGCAGGCTAAACAATTTCTTGAGGCCTCAGAGGTGTGGCTTTACAGAAGAATGCTTAATTAAAATACGTTGGACAGCCAAAAAGAGCAACCAAGAGGTTTTAAAGGAGGCGAGAGCGCGAAGACAACTTATCACAGACTTCAGAAGGAGACAGTCATCATTTTCGGCCATGTTATGAGAAGAGGGGAAAATGGAACGTGTTGTGACCACTGGAAAGATCTGTGGAAGGAGGGACAGAGGAAGACAACGAGAGAAGATTCTTGACAGTCTTACTGGATGGCATTAAGGTGTGTCAGCACACGAACTAATACATGCTGCAAGAGATCGCAGATTGTGACAAGGCGTGATCGCCTACGCCAGTCGGCAAAGCACCTGATGATGATGATGATACACTATTCGTATTCGTATTCGGGAGAATAATTGATCCCGCTGTTCGTATTCGGCCGAATAGTGAAAATCATTATTCGGTAACGCCCTAGTTTAAAATTTAAATACATCACAATTTGATTGCAGTAAAGAAAAAGATCGCAAAAAAAGCATTATGTAGAATTTTTTTTTTTTTTTTTTTAGGAAAACAATCAATATCAACTAAATTATGTTTGTAGATGAGACGATAGTTTCTGATAGATTAGATAACAACAAATAGTGGACGTTCCTTGAGGATTACGTGATGCAATGTCAACTACTAGATAGCAACATTGCCATGTACCACACCAGATGTGTAGTCTGCCCTCTCCTGTTAAACTTGTTCATTTACTTACTTGAATTCTTTTTATCCTAAAGATGGTTCTATTTATAGTTATATTCCTGGAGTCCTAATGTGTTTGGTCCTCGTATGCACAGTGCCCCACCAAGCACGTCGTACGAGGCGATTAAGTAGCGATGTTTCCTTAGAATTCGGAATGTGTATGAGAAGCGGGCAATCAACTTTCTTTATGCAAATAATTAATACGAATCGACAACGACCCGTAAGCGACGATTAATATAGGAGGACTATGATTTTAAATCAAACAAAACTCCTTTTTCTTGTTATTTTCTTCTTCTTCTTCTTCTTCTTCTTCTTCTTCTTCTTCTTCTTCTTCTTCTTCTTCTTCTTCTTCTTCTTCTTCTTCTTCTTCTTCTTCTTCTTCTTCTTCTTCTTCTTCTTCTTTTTTCTTTTTCTTCTTCTTTTTCTTCTTCTAAATCAGCGGTTTTCCTTCATATCGACTCTACATCAATGGGAAATACACGCATCAATTATGTAAAGAATTGCGAGAATTGCTTCCCCTAGAAATTATCTGTTCTTGATTCACGAAATAACTGACTGACCGACTTTCTACCCCACCAGGACATCACACAAGCGATAAACACCTGATGACATAATGTGCCACCATGTGGATGAGGATCACCTTGGAGAGGTGCCAAAAATCACGTTTAGCCATTAGGTCATATTTATGGCCTGTCTATACTGCGGACCCTGGCAAGAGCCAGGGTTTGGCTTCAAATAATGAAAAATTGCATCCTAAAAAGGGCGGCAATTTATGTACAGTTTGATTCATGAAATAACTGAAAATCATACAGATAAAAAGTTCCACTATGCATGGAATATATTAGCAGACAGCCAGATCCTGTCCAGAAGTGTATTCTTTTTTCAAAACAACTGTCTTGTGCTTCATCTAATGGGAGCCATCTATCTGGCTAATCATTATTATATACTTTTCGTTTGGTTTTATATCTTTCTATGGTTAATCAGTACACCTGCCTCCCTAACTTTCTGGACATGTTATATTATCCTTATTCATACGTCCTTATTAGGGCGTAATTTTTTGTTATTTGAAGCCCCACTCTGGCTTTTGCCAGGGACCGCAATATAGGCAGGTCATCATTATGGCCAAATGTCTGAACGCGGTTTCTGTGACCTCTCCACGGTGATCCTCATCCGCATGGTGGCACTTAGTGTCATCGGGTGTTTATCGCTTGTGTGATGTCCTGGTGGGGTAGAAATTCAGTCAGTCAGTCTGGACATGCCACGACACTCATTTTTGGCTCAGATATTTCGGAGGTCAAGTTCTATAATACAAAATGTCTTACCGTGGTCGACTTTTTAAACTGTTGTTTCTTCTAATATGGACTTAGACTCTCTCAGAAAGTACTATGTACCATTCAACCTGACACGATTTGGACTTTAGGGTGTTACCAGCTAGGGCCACAATACACCCTAAGGGTTGAATGACGTTTTTGAGATTCGCACCTCGGGAATTCTTATCCGAGTAATCTCACCTTGCACTTTATGTCACATAATGTTAATCGCTCAGTGTTTGATTTGTCACGTTCAACCGGCTTCCTTAATATGGCAGCTTTTAGTTATAATTGTGACTAAGTTATTTGCGCAATATTAAATGGCGTAACCATTGATAGCCACCAGGTAACCTTAAAAAGGAATCTTACAGTGTTGATGCGATCAAAGAATACAGACCCAAATACCGTCCCGACCGACGACGAAGTTGTCTACCAATGAGCGACCTGGTCGCCGAAGATGGGACAGCTTCACTCATCATCTCTTATCGTCCTTGCCAGAAAAGGATTTTAGGTTAAATACCTAACAACCTACCTACCAATTTCAGATCCCAATTTTAAATTTCCTAAGAATTTACATTTAGACCACTGGTTATATCATGCTTCTCCTCATGTCTCCTACTGTCCCAATCGGGTTAACAATACTCGGTCCTTTTGTAATATGTCCGCTTCGGGGTAACAACTTTAAACATTTACACCAGATGCCTCAAAGAGCCCATTTAGAATATGAATCCACCAGAAGATAATCCCAGAAACCATTTTCAGCATGATAAAAGTAATAGGGATGCATACTGCGGTTGTGACGTAGGTAGGTATGTAGTTGTACCACACCAGCACATCATACAAGCGATAAACATCCGGTGACACAAAGTGCCACCATGCGGATGAGGATCACCCATGGAGAGGTCCCTGAAACCCCTTCCAGCCGTTAGGCAATATCTGTGGCTAGGCCATATCTATGCCCTGGCTATGTTTAGGACCCCGGCAGAAGCAAGGGTGGGGTTCAAAGAACAAACAACTGCATCCCACAAAGGACGACTTTATAGTTATGAAGCAACCTTCTGCTCAGTGTTGTTGAGGTTATTAAGAAATAAATATCTGGGTTTATCTAGGTAAAGATTCGACATCACGAAATTGGGGACAAGCTCATATCAGCTATGTCTCCCTCCTAAACAGCCAGCGAAGAGTGTTCATGCGTGTGATACCTGTTGCTATCTGGTTAACTACTCGTCTTGCGTTACCCTGAGTCTCGAGTGGCGCCAAGAGCCCGCAGACAATAACTGCAGTAACATTATTTTCATGAATGGGGTTTCAGTATGTTAAATTTTACACGTTACCTTGTCCCACAGGCGGAAGATCACCTCTGCCTTGTGCAGTTGAAGTACACTCCCAAGTGGAGCCAGTCCAGACAACCTGTCTGCCTGCTCATTCGCCAAAACAAAAACGTCTACTATGAAAAATATATGGCCCTAACTCTTTCAGTCCCATAAGATTATAGCCGACGACAGTTCGGGCAATAATGATGACAACAAAATTATAAGCATTGTGTCTACAGGACCACGTAACCTCAAATTTAAGTTCATACAGTATGTTTGTCGGCTTTGTGGCTAAGTCGATGCGAACGCTTCGTAATGCCGGGGTACCGGGTTCGATCCCAGCTGCGGGCCATGCGCCTTGCGTTGGTTTCGACAGTAATATCAGGGAGCAGACCGTCCAGAAAACAATGGCAAACTACTGGACGTAAATTTGCATAGTGAAACCACACAACAGCCAGGGGCTGATGGGGTTGGTTCTGCAACGTCCTATAAACGATACGCAACTAACCTACAGTGTATTTAGAAGTCTAGGGGAAGTAATTCATTATTTCTATTACTTACATTTTTAAAAAAATGATCTCCCATTATGATCCAGTCCAGCTGAAAATAAATATTTCAGAGAAGAAGTCACAGCTCATGTAGCTAAGTGCCCTTGTGCTTTACCACGCTTTAGATAGAAGGTTTTATTTCCTTCGGGAAAGCAGTCTGAAAGATTGACACTCAGCAAAAAGCCACATTTCGGACGCGAATACAAAAGTAGCACATCTCAGATAACCAGTTCAACTACACGAAACCAGTTATACGAGTATTTAGAAACACTAAAGTTACCAACTAACCTGCTGTTCTGTGACCTATGAATGGTGTCTTTTTCTTCTTTTCTTTCTTTCTTTCTTTCTTTCTTTCTTTCTTTCTTTCTTTCTTTCTTTCTTTCTTTCTTTCTTTCTTTCTTTCTTTCTTTCTTTCTTTCTTTCTTTCTTTCTTTCTTTTTCTTTCTTTCTTTCTTCTTCTTTTGTCTATAGAGTCTCAAACAGTTCACGCCAAGTCGTTCTATCCTTCGCTACTGCATGCAGCTCTACACATGTCATTCTTATCTAACTTTACTCTCCACCTCCCTTCCTCATGCTCTTTTTGGTCTTCCTATATTTCTATGCCCCTGTGAGTTCCAGCGCAAAGACATCAAGTTAAATTGCTGTCAGGTTTTCTCAACATGTGTTCTATTCAACATCACGATTAAGACGACTGATCACACCCGTTCTGTATTGATTAACCAGTGTCCCCTTGGTGAAATGCTCATATGTGGTTACACCTGGTTGCACACTCATATGTACCAGCCTGACAAGGATACTGAGTCCTGCTTGTTGTCGTGATCTTCTTTGCGATATGCAGCTCGCATGGCATTGATGACGTCACTCCTGTCCAGTGCCGGGCAAATCGCGGTAACCGCCTTGCCTGCCAGACAGATCAAAAAAGACGATGGAGATATAATGTACAGGATCCCCAACCTAAACAGGGAGGAGACAAATCTGGAAATGCAAAAATCTACTGCAGGAAACACAACTTACACTCAACAAGAGCATAATTTTGCCAGTTTTTCTTTATGGAGCAGAATTCTGGAGAATGACCAGAAAGGATGCACACAAGCTATCCACCTTCCACCACACATGTCTACTTAGAGTTTCCAACATTTTCTGCCAGATAAAATCTCAAACACTAAACTAAGTCAAGTCAAAACCAAGAAACTCTTGACAATATGAAGACCAAGAGATAAAGGAAATGGCTTGGCCACGTTTTGAGGATGAGTCCTCATATACCTGCCAAAACAGCTCTCACTTGGACACCAGAGGGAAAGATAAAGAAGGGTCGCCCAAAAACAACATGTGGAGACGAACGATGGAAAGTGACCTAAATGCGGTATCTCTGACACGGAAAACTGCACTGAAGATTGCACAGGATAGGAAGACACGGAAATTCCTCTCTGTAGCCTCATGTGCCACTAGGCATTAAAAAAAAAGAACTGATGAGAATGGAACCCAAACAAGACAGAAGGTTACCTTGTAACTTAGCAACAGCAGGCGATACTACTGTAACTATTGTGGGTATACGTTTGAACATGATCGTTGGGATCTGTACTTGCCGGAATGGCATCGAATGGTGTCGCATCGAGTATTACAAGTTTATGGCTACGCACGACCATGCAAATCAAAGTTCACATTTTGAGAGCATGCATCTTTCCTTTAGCAAAATAGGGGTGTGATTGAATACCAAGGACCAATGCACGGGGATGGGGCAATTGTCCATTTATGTAAACCAAAACAAAAATCTTGACCACGTTCAACCTACTGCGAGCAGTATCGGTTGTAATTGTGGTCTAGTTGGTAGGTAGGTAGGTAGGTAGGTAGGTAGGTAGGTAGGTAGGTAGGTAGGTAGGTAGGTAGGTAGACAGACAGACAGACAGACAGACAGGCAGGCAGGCAGGCAGGCAGGCAGGCAGGCAGGCAGGCAGGCAGGCAGGCAGGCAGGCGGGCAGGCGGGCGGGCGGGCAGACAGACAGACAGACAGACAGACAGACAGACAGACAGACAGACAGACAGACAGACAGACAGACAGACAGACAGACAGACAGACAGACAGACAGACAGACAGACAGACAGACAGACAGACAGACAGACAGACAGACAGACAGACAGACAGACAGACAGACAGACAGACAGACAGACAGACAGACAGACAGACAGACAGACAGACAAACAGACAGACAGACAGACAGACAGACAGACAGACAGATTTAGTCGTAACCAAACGGTCACGCAATGATTCTCTTTAATTTATCGTGGGGAGGTTGTAATCAGCTTGGCAAGCTGCCACACCTCTTAGTATTCTAAATATATAAACAGTTAGCGGATGTCCTAGAAACGCCGGTTTAAAAATACTTCTTCCTATATAGTCCATGCTTTGTAGCATCGGTAGTCACGTCTAACCACAATCTTCTTTCTCGTGTACTTGCAATCAACTACGGCACAGATGATCTTCTATGCCATATTTTTAAACTGTCCAAAGTCTCCTCTCTGAAACTCCCTCTGCTTCTCCTCCCCTCCAACTTACCCACTGTCACGATTTACTAGTTTTCTTCTTCTCATGACATGACTGAAGAGTGTAGATTGTCTCCTTCTGATGTGGGCACTCACTTCTGTTCGTAAATAAGTTTTTTTCCAATCCCATAAAGTGTTTAGTTGAAATAATTAAAACGGATAGGCATGCAAAACTCAAGCTTAAACTTCGATTACCCGTGACCGCCCGAACCAGGGTAACGGATAACATAAATCTTTTAAAACATATTACAGTAACGTGATAGCTGCAGGGTAGCTTCAGACACAGATCACCCTTTGCACGAAGCTCTGGGAGCAGTTAATGGTCAGAGGCTGATAAGAGGGAAGTCATGGATGGCTCAGGCAGAAGACACAATCAGACAGGTTTGCATCCTTGAGAACATGATGCAAGAAGAGGAGTGAGTTAAAGTGCCACCCGAGCAGTCAGACTTGTATAGGGTCATAATCACATTGAGCCGGGAATACAGATTCTGGCCAGCAGGTGCCACAGAGGTGGAAATTCAGCAAATAATTCAAGATAATGCTCGCTCGGAGGATTTTATTATTTACACAGGTAGTTCAGTGTCAAGAGGCAAAAGAAGTGCTTGTGGTTTCTTAGCAAAAGTTAATGGTCGACGTTTGGTGCAGGAGAGCTTAGCGTATGATACCACAACATAAAGCTTAAGAATGGAGGTGGAGGCGCTCACTGCAGCTTTCCGCTGATTAGAGAACGTGGCACATACACATCGTGATTGTAACTGATTCAGAAAGCATGCTGAGAAAGGTCAGGACAGGAATGCTTCGTGCAGAGTGGTATGTTTCACTGCGGAGGATACGGGTGAGGAAAATATTGTCTGGATTTTTTCACAAGGAAACGCCTGTGTTTTGGGAAATGAAGAGGCAGACAGAATGGCTGGCTCTACACAACTTGGTGGAATACTTATGCATGATAGGGCAGACGAGGTTAGTGCCTTGTGGGAGAGCGTGTACAGCTCAGAAGAGCAAATGGGTCACCACAGTCTGGGGAAATTGATGCAACAGAGAGTGACGAGAGGTACTGGCAGATGCTCGAGGCTCAGAGCAGAGGCAAGACTGACGTTTAATTAGAATGGTACTGGCACAATTAGTATCGGAACTCTTCACTGGCTGCTAAGGATGGGGGCGAAGCGCTTATGGGAAAGCACTGAGTGCTGTGATGTCGGTTCAACAGTAACGTGAATATGAAAATACAAAAATTATTGCGCACCGAAGGCAACAAAATGGTGGCTGGAATTTTCACGTCTCAATTTGTTTACAAAAATCTTATACTTAGCTGTCTACCATCTATGTAATCTATATTTTCGTTGAAATAATGACTGCCAGAAGATTGCAGAAGTGTTCCTAAACTGCATCAGGACTGTGATTTTCTGATTACCTTCATTTTGATGTAAGTTCATAGTCAAGGTCGTCGGACAGCACCGGACGCATCGTAATGGTCAACGAAACAACAATGCTATGTTGGCGTTAAGTACAAACGTTGATGCCATAATGATGCCTGTGATAGCGAAGTCTTATTTACAGACGTACACACATGTCAGGGTGTATGCCAGTACGTCGATCTAGCTTACCAGAATGAATAAAAATTAGGTGCTAAAGTTGGAGGCAACCAGCCAGGAGGCGCACCGTAAAAATCAGGATGCCACGCCAAACGCTCTAGGAAATATATCTATATCTGCGAATAGATCTTGTCTCGAAATCAAGCAATGAAACACAGAGAGAGTTAAAAGTAAAAAAAAAAAATAGAACTAGAAAACACTTTAAATAAAGAACAGATACACGTTTGCTGCCTCCAAACAATACATAGCCTTTAAGATCAGAGGCTACCAATGTTACCGATCTGACCAAAAAGACAGAAGGAAGGGTGGAATACTAACGTAGTCAAAGATAACATATTTGCATGCCAGAATGAAACATACATTGAAGTGGCGGGGTACCAGATTCTCAATCTAAAGACATAAAACAAAGATTTCTTAACAAATCAACTGTTGTTGTCCGAGCGACCGCCGTCGGGCACTAGATACAGTAGTAGTAAATAAAAGAATGATTATTTGTGGAGATTTTTTTTTAAAAATGCATATCCTAGCCATCTCCTTGTGAGAGGCAATTTTTCGTTGTTTTCAAGCCCCAACTTGGTTCTTGCCAGGGGCCGCAATATAGCTCGACCACAAATATGGTCTAATGGCTGAACGCGGTTTCTGGGACCTCATCCTCATGGTGGCACTGGGTGCCATCGGGTTTTTATCGCTTGTATGATGTCCTAGTGGGATATAAATCTACTGGAGATTTCAACAGTCACTTAGAAAGCTTGGGATCAGAGGGGAGAGAAACTGGAGGACTGGCAGGATAAAAAACACATTCATCCTCATGAATAAGCCAACCGCCCCACCAACCTTTTACTCAAGAGCTGGCAAACCACCTCTGCGCCGACCTAGCCTTTCATTCACCAGACATAGAATGGGACATTATTAGAACTGTTGGAAAACAACTGGGAGTCAGTAATCATCCCCAGTCTTTCTAACGATAGAAAATAAGTCTATAAGCAAGAGCAGAACATCGCAATGATGGAATTACAAGAAGGCAGACTGGAAATTGTATCTTGCTAGTGTTTTGGTTAAAAATATAAAAACAGATAACAATGCAGACAATGTAGTAGAAGAGATTAGCAAATGTATATTGCAGTCAGCCCTGGAAACAATTCCAAGAGGCGCACATAAGCAAGTTAAACCATACTGGAACTGTTGACCTAGAACAATTGCACAATGATATGGAAACAGAAGAAAAGAAAGCCGAAATCAGACCTTGTCATGAGCTGTTCAACAAATACTAACATGCAAAAGCCACATTTCAAAGAGCCAAGCTGCAGGCTAGAAAAGCATGTAAAAAATAAAAACAGTCTCTAAATTTTGAAAGAGACACAGTGAAGCTATGGAGGCTAGAAAAACACATTAATGACGAGAGTACATGGAGAAAGGCAAATACTACAATATATTCAGAAGGAGCCATCCTATAAACAACTAGTGGCTGCTGATCACTTTGCAGATTTATTTGCTGAAGAGAGCAACATTGACGTCAGTCCACAGAAACAGCGAGATGATCGAGAGAAACAATAACACTCAAAACACACCAATATAATTCACATGGTTGTGGAAGCACCACTTACTTTTAGCGAATTAGAGTTAGCAATATCGAAGCTGAAAATGGGAAAGTCGCCAGGAATTGATGGAATCACCAACAAAATAATCAAGAAAGTAGGGACAACAGCCACAACAAATACACCGAGGTCGAGGAGGTTTAAACTGTCATTGTAATAATTCACAAAATGTCACAGAGAACCCTGTCCCAGAGGAAATAATGAAAAAATGGAGGAAAGGTGACAAAGCTAAGGGTTTTGCTAAAACATACTTTCACACAAACATGATCAGAGTTAGAAAGGAGGTCTTTGAACAAGTTGCATATAAATCATCCAGAATTGAATTGTTGTGTTTGGAGGAGACAGGTGGTCTAGAAGGTGTCAAGACATACGAGATTACCCAGAATGATATTAAGGAGACTTCTGATGAGGCCACACAGCAGACCTTCGCCTAGACAAGTTTGGGCCGTACAGACCAGACTCTACAGGCCAACCCCTCCCTCCCTTCTTAGAGACTCAGTGTACGCTGTTGGGGTCTAATCAGCTCCTTTTTCGCCCCCACCCGCGCCTTGGAAATATATAGGCTAGTGGCTGGCCGTCATTTTATTGTACGGACTTTTTCGCCAGGGACACAGATGAGTATCATTTATTTTATACATTAGAGTCCTATGTAGTCACTTCATAATTAGAGCATATTTGTGTATGTG